>SJYX01010573.1:274288-344461 GCA_006410675.1 Oreotragus oreotragus | reverse complement strand
AGAGAAAAACAAATATCATATATTAACACATATGTATGGAATCTAGAAAAATGGCCTTGATGAACAGGGCAGGATAGAAATGGAGACTGAAGAACAGACTTGCAGACACAGCTGGAGAGGGAGAGGATGGGACTGATTGAGAGAGCAGCATTGAAACATACACATTACCACATATAAAACAGGTAGTTGATGGGAAGTTGCTGATTAAGGCAGGGAGTTCAACCCAGTACTCTGCGACAACACAGAGAGACAGGGATGGGGTGACGGGTGGGAGGGAGGCCACAAAGGGAGGAGACGTATGTATACTTACGGCTGATTCATGTTACACTATGGGAGAAACAAACACAACATCGTAAAGCAATTATCCTCCAATTAAAAACAATTTTTAAAAAATCATTCTGGAAATGTGTAGAAGGTGATGCTGGCAGGAGAGCATCGATGACCATTTTGAGAACAGCACCAGGGATTTCCCTGGTGGTCCAGTGGTTGAGAATCTGCCTTCTAATGCAGGGGACATGGGTTCAATCCCTTTTTGGGGAATTAACATCCCACATGTCTCCAAATCACAACTAGAAAGCCCGTGTGCTGCGGCAAAAGATCCCGCAGCTGCAAGGAAGAAATTGTGTGCCGCAACTAAGACCCGATGCAGAGCGGACTTTTGGACTCTGAGGGGGAGGGGGAGGGGAGGGGGAGGGATGATTTGGGAGAAAAGCACTGAAATATGTATACTATCATGTAAGAAACAAATCGCCAGTCTATGTTCAATGCAGGATGCAGGATGCTTGGGGCTGGTGTATGGGGATGATCCGGAGGGATGATGTGGGGTGGGAGGTGGGAGGGGGTTTCATGTTTGGGACTTCGTGTACACCCGTGGCAGATTCATGTCAATGTATGCCAAAACCAATAGAGTACTGTAAAGTAAAATAAAGCAAAATGGATGCTCTAAAATAATAATAATAATAGTCATAATAAAAGAATTTTTAAAAATACACACTAAAAGAACAGCACCTTTAGGACTGAGGGTAGAAGTCTGGCTGCAGTGGTTGGTAAGTGGAGAAAGAATGTGTACAAGCTTGAGACTGAAAGATCAACTACTCAGGAATGGGAGCTGATGGTTTTAGGGACAGAGCAGTTAAGAGATGGCAAAGTCAAGAGCGTAATGAAGTGGTTTGAGAGCGAAGGTGACTGTGCTCCCAAAGACAAAAATCTTCAAGGCAAGTCTTTTCCCCAGAATGAGGACACAGGTCAGCATGGAGATGAAGCCATAGCAGCTAGGTATCCAAGGCTTCCATGAGTGAGGGGCAGTGGCTGGGAGATGTGTCACCAATAGCAGCTGGGAGGGAGAGCAGATGTCAGGAGCAGATGGCTACGGTTTCAAAATAGAAAAGGTTTTGTCATGGAGAAGAAAGAAATGAGTCTAGATGCAGCAAAGCTATCTCTGGAGAAGCTGATGTCGCCACTGGCCTCCAAGGTACACGAGGTACAAGAAAACACAGCCTGTACTTAGAGAGCTGTAGGAGGGCTGAATCCCCAGAGGAATTCCTGGAGGTGGAGCGATGGAAGGAGGTCATTCAGTAAAGAGTTAGAGGATGCGGTAAGATGGGAGGAAAACACAGTGCGATGGGAGGAAAAAGGACAGACAGAAATAAGAATCAGCTCAAAGGACACACAAACCAAGACTGGGAGGAGGGTATAGAGGACAACCTACCGGAAGACCTGGCAGCTCCCGCGGTGGGTAAAGACGACGGAGACAGAGGCAGTGTGGCTCAGCAAGCCCAGGGGATGCTCTCAGCCACTGCCGAAAGCCAGGTGCACATGCTCAGCCACCAAGTACATCCTCTGCTGGGGGCCAAATTAAACGCTAGGGAGTTCTTTGGGGCCAAGGGAGAGGCAAAAACTAGAGGCAACTGCATCATGACAGCGACACAAACCCCCAAGATGACACTACCCGGGTTGTGAAAGGTGGCATTTGTGGGTTACAGGATAACCACCACAGTTCATCATCTAGGCTCTGGGGCTGGGGCCCTGCTTTCAGTGGTGTGATCTGTTGCTGCTTTGAATGAGTTCACGAGAGAGGACTATGGTCATACCTTCCCAAATCCACAGTCAGCAGCTCCCTAGTGGCTGCTTACTGGTTGTACTTAAACTACGGACATCAATAAACTCTGCACACCAGGCGCCCTGCTCCCCAGCTCCCTGAACCAACATTAAACATCGACCAGCATACCACTGGCACCTTGCCCTTGTTCTTGCAACTCATGAGAAACAAGATTCATGCCTCAGACTCCAAGGTGCCTCTTCTCTAGTCTGATCTCACCAGGCCACCCTCAAGAGAACCACCCACCTGCCTAGACTTCTACAGTGAGTCTTTTCTAGTTCCATCTTTGCTTTTAGTTACCCTCACATTAGACCTGCTCCTGAGCCTCCCAGGTCCCAAACCCCCGCACTGACTGCCCACCACCACGCTCTCCAGCTATCAGGTCTCTGCGTGATAAATAGTAATGACAGACAAACAGATCTAAATGTAGACTCTCCTTCTTTATCTTGCTATGTGACCTTTCCTACAAAATGATTATTTTATAGAAATAAACAAATTGGGTTGTTTCTTAAGAACTGATTGAGTACATAATTGCCTAGAGTTGTGCCTGAAATGCAGATGGGTCTTGTTTTTTTTCCCATTCTCTCTAGGAAGCTGACATCATCATCGTTGTTGTCATCATTATTATTGATGGGACACAGTACTTCTGTGTGCCAGACGTCTTCTCAGCTGCACTTTACACTATTATTGACTCATTTAATTGTTGCTAGGACCATATGCAATAGTACCATTATTTGCCCTATTTCCCTATGTGGAAAACTAAGGCCCAGAAGAGTCTCCAGTCTGTTACTTCTCTCCTGCTCCCCATGGATATTTCTAGTCTGCCTAACTTGTCAATAAAACCTAAGCCATAACTGACCAAAACCCTGAACCAGAGTCTTAGTAACAGACTTGAACCAAGAGAATGATAAAACTACTCCATAAATATTATAGCTAAACAAGCAGAAACAAAACAAACCACCTCACCTTGGAATATACAACGCCGCCTCTCAAGCTGCTCCCTTAACTTGGGATGTTCTGCTCACCAGTACTGTTACTTTTTAATGTTTATAAAATTTTTAAAAGTTACTTTCCATTCAGTCATTACAAAACATTAGCTCTATTCCCCATGCTATACAGCACACCCAAAAGTTTGTGCATCCAACACCCACCCCCACATCCCATTAGCAAACAGATGCTCATCTTACAGAGACCATCTCAAGTTTCACTCCACAAAAATCCCTGCATTTCATTCTCTCTCTTTCCGACTCCCCACTGATGTCCTGTAAATACCCCTGACTCAGGATCTACCCTGGTAGAAGAATACTCTATCTCCTCAAATTCCAGAAACTTAACTTTTGTAAATTTACATTATATTGTCATTATTCTGCATCATCTATTCCCTTTCTGCAATGGCTTTTTTTTTTTTTTTTTCCCAAACAAAGAAGGTATCTTAGGGACATTTCCATGTCCTTAAAACCCATGACACATAACACCTTCTATCAAATATGGGTGAAATAACACTTCAAAATAAGTGATGGATGACAAATAATTGACTGAATAAATTGGCAGCAAAGAATAAGACCTATGACGAACATCTTAAATAGCAAAATAAAATTCAGAATCAGACATGGGGTCAGATAAGAACTGGCCTTATAATGATCACTTTTTCTACTGCCTGGAACACTCATGAAAAGATTGTTTAAAACCTTTGCCCTCTAGGGACAGGATCAGTTCAAGATAATGGCATAAGAAGAGTCTAAACTCTCCTCCTCCCAAGGGCGCACCACATTTATGGCTACATGGGGAACAACTTCCTCTGAAAAAGACCCAAAATCTAGTTGCACAACAAAAGATAAAAGGGCCGCTCAAGACGGGCCACAGAGGCAGAGATGTGGTCTCACCAGTAACCCCAAATCAGGAGAAACCTCACAAATATGAACTTTCTCCTTCAGTTGGAGCAAGGGGTTCATGCCCTCCATTAGGCATTAACACTTGGAACATTAGGCATTAACTAGGTCCAGAGAGCCTGTCTGGACCCCAAAGGGCTGTAGGATACTGAGATTCCATTCATAAGGCACTGGCACGCAGATTGATCCATCCTGAGACCCAGCACGAAAACAGAAGTTTAGAAAGAGCCTAGACCATATGTGAAGACTCATTTGCCAATCTTCAAGCACCTGCCAGAGGGCCAGAGGCCTGCTGGGGTGCTCTCTGGGGACTAACACAGCAGTAAGCTGCATATCTGTACTCTCTCAATATATCCTTTGTCAGAACTGGCTGGCAGGCACATCACAGCACCACCCATGGCCCTACTAAAGCTAGGGAGTTTGCACTGCCCCTATACTCTCACACGGCCTTGCTGAAGCCAGTGGGTACTCCCTGGCCCACCTCTCTTCCACTAAACCCAACCAGCATGCCCTACCCCTGCAGTCTCCCACTGCCTCACCAAAAGAGAGGGGCATACCCCAGCCAGCACTCTCCACCTGCCTTGCTAAAATCAACAGGCACACCTGGCCCTGTTATTCTCCTGCTGTCCAGAGAAAGCTAGCAAACCTGTCCCAGCAATGCCCTGGCCCTGTGCATGCCCTCTGACTTGTCAAGGCCTATGGACACACACAGCTCACATAGGGGACCCCCTTTAGCACGCCTGGCTCTGGCGGTCAGAGGGACTTATATTTGTAGGTCTCATGGGTATGAAACGACTGCAGGGCATTTCTGGCAGGCCAACACACCCAGGGTGATGACAGCAGACTGAAACACACACCCAGTTTTCATGTGGAGAAAAAAATGATAACAAAAAACTGAAGAGCTCCAGCTGTCCTGGAGCTTCAGCCTGCAGGTCAGGTCTCAGGTTTGCTGCACATCAAGAGGCTAGAGATGAGGGACATGATCTTTGCACTTACCGTGGCCTCGATACAGCTGGCCAGAACCTCCCAGAAAGGAGCTTATAAACTCATCCAGAGCCCCAGTTTTTTCAGCTACTGACCCAAGGGGACGCACGTAGACTGCTCGGTCTGGAGGCTAGCAGGGTTCACAATTTCAGGCCACAAGACTGTATATATTTGCATATTTTAAAAGCAGCTGCCTGAGGGCCTGGCTTCTAGTCTGCCTGAAACTAGGCACTGATTGAGATTCCACCCTTTGGAACACACTAGCACACTCTCAACACCTGGCACTTGTAAAGAATAAATAAGGCTGCTGAGATAATCACAAGGGTTGGAAAAGCAACCAAGAGCTAGGGCGAGGTTGAACAGCAGGTGCACCTCCTACACAAGGCCACTCCTTCAAGACTCAAAGAGGTAGCTGCTTTGAATAACCTGCATTAGTCACTCAGTTGTGTTCAACTCTTTGTGACTCTATGGACTATAGTCCACCAGGATCCTCTGTCCATGAAATTCTCCAGGCAAGAATACTGGTGTGAGTTGCCGTTTCCTTCTCCAGGGGATCTTCCCGACCCAGGGATTGAACCTGGGTTTCCCTTATTGCAGGCAGCCATACCTACTGAGCTATCAGGGAAGCCTGTGTTGCTTCCTACATAGAAACAAACACAGAAAGGGAAGGAAAATAAATAAAATTAAAAAAAAAAAAAAAAAAACAGGGATATATTCCAAATGAAAGAACAAGATAAAACCTCAGGGAAAAAAAGCTTGATGAAACAAAGATCAGTAATTTACCTGATAAAAATTTCAAAAGTAATGGTCATAAAGATGCTTGCCAAACTTACAAGAATAGATGAATTCAGTAAGAACTTCAACAAAGAGAGAGAGAAAAACAGTTAAGTACTAAACAGAAGTCATAGAGCTGAAGAAAATAACTGAATTGATTTTTCACTAGAAAGGTTTAACTATATGAAGCAGGAGGAAAGATAAGTGATCTGGAAATAGGCTGTGGAACTTATCCAAGCAGAGCAAAATAAAAAAAGAATTCTAAAAAGTGAAGACAGCTTAAGAGACCTACAGAACAACATCAAGCAGAATAACATGCATGATAGGGGTCTGAGAAAGAAAAGTAAGAGGCAGAAAACTTATTGAAGAAATAATGCCTGTAAACTTCCTTAACCAGAGGGAGGAAAAACACATTAAGATCAAGGAATCTCAGAGAGTTCCAAACAAGAGGAAACCAAAGAGATCCACCGCAAGACCACCGTGAAATGAAATGGTTACTGCTCTAATCTCTACCAGTAAACAAGCCTTTTCCAAATGCAAATGTCTGAGCCCAGATGAAACAAAGTCAGTTATTTGGAAGCCATCAGCTGCTCCCTCCCAATAAGCCCTGAGGAGCTGCAGGATGTGAGAGGCCGTCATGCACCAAACTAGCCATCTATTACATGTACTACTAAACAAGGAATTAGTATATGACCAATAAAAAAAAAAGAGGATTGGCCCCAGATAGCTAGATGCATATGAAGGAAATTATTTTAACCAGGCCAGATGCTTACATCTTGTCAAATCTTGTTGTTCAGTCACTCAGTCACGTCTGACTCTACGACCCACTGGACTACAGCACGCCAGGCTTCCCACTCGTTCACAATCTCCCGGAGCTTGCTCAAAATCATGTCCACTGAATCACTGATGCTCTCCAGCCATCTCATCCTATGTCATCCCCTTCTCCTCCTGCCTTCAATCCTTCCCAGCATCAGAGTCTTTACCAATGAGTCGGTTCTTCACAACAGGTAGCCAAAGGCTTGGAGGTTCAGCTTCAGCATCAGTCCTTCCAATGAATCAACCTAAAGGTTGATTTCCTTTAGGACTGACTGGTTTGAACTCCTTGCAGTCTAAGGGACTCTCAAGAGTTTGCTCCAGCACCACAGTTTGAAAGCATCAGTTCTTAGGTGCTCAGCCTTCTTTATGGTCAAATTGTCACATCTGTGCATGACTACTGGAAAAACCATAGCTTTCACTATATGGACCTTTGTCAGCAAAGTGATGTCTGCTTTTAATATGCTGTGTAGGTTTGTTGTAGCTTTTCTTACAAGGAGCAAACATCTTTTAATTTCATGGCTGCAGTCACCATCCACAGTGATTCTGGAGCCCAAGAAAATAAATTCTGTCACTGTTTCCATTGTTTCCCAATCTAATTGCCAGGTATTTATGGGATCAGATGCCATGACCTTAGTGTTTTGAATGTTGAGTTTTAAGCCAGCTTTTTCACTCTTCTCTTTCACCATCATCAAGCGGCTCTTTGGTTCCTCTTTGCTACATGCCATTAGGGTGGTGGTATCTGCATATCTGAGGTTACTGATATTTCTCCCAGGAATCTTGATGCCAGGTTCAGCTTCATCCAGCCTGACGTTTCACATGATGTACTCTTTCCATACATAGAAGATCGCTAAATCTCTTCATGTAAGAGATTTATTTTTCTCTTAATTAACAAATCTCCTAGAGAAGGAAATGGCAACCCATTCCAGTAATCTTGCCTGGAGAATTCCATGAACAGAGGAGCCTGGCAGGCTACAGTCCATGGGGTTGCAAAGAGTCAGGCATGACTAAGCAACTCTCACTTTTAATATTCAGAGTACCTGCCCCTTGCTGCAAACTTGTACATAGCTTGGCTCCTCCCCTACTTCCTCAGANTGGAGAATTCCATGAACAGAGGAGCCTGGCAGGCTACAGTCCATGGGGTTGCAAAGAGTCAGGCATGACTAAGCAACTCTCACTTTTAATATTCAGAGTACCTGCCCCTTGCTGCAAACTTGTACATAGCTTGGCTCCTCCCCTACTTCCTCAGAGTCAGCTCACTTAGGGTCACCTGAGATACTGTCTCCCAGGCTTAAGCTCAGTCCTAACAATCCTACAGAATAAAACTTAACTCTAAACTTTCAGGTTGTGTGTATTTTTTTAGGTGATACCATCACTTAAAATATCAAGCTTAAAGATAAAGAATCTTAAAAGCAGTAAGAAAAAGCTTGTTATTTATAAGAGAATATCCTTAAGGCTATGAGAAGGTTTTTCAGCCAAAACTTTGCAGGCCAGAAGGCAAATACATGATATATTCAGGGTCTGAAAGAAAAAAAAAAAAAACAACTTCCAACCAAAATTATAAACCACAATTAAAGGGAGATAGTGTTTCCCAGATAAGCAAAAATTGAAGGAGTTCATCACCACTTAGCCAACCTTAAGAAATTTTAAAGAGACTTTCTTAAGGTGAAAAGAACACTAATTAGAAACAAGATAACACACGAAAGTAAAAATCTCACTGCAACCCCATGGACTGTAGCCCACCAAGCTCCTCTGTCCATGGTGATTCTCCAGACAAGAATATTAGAGTGGGCTGCCATGCTCTCCTCCAGGGGATCTTCCCAATCTAGGGACTGAACACAGGTCTCCCACATTGTAGGCAGATTCTTTACTCTCTGAGCAAGAAGGGAAGCCCCAAAATCTCACAGGTAGAGAAAAATATATAGTAAGCATTGTAGACTAATATGTTTAAATTCTAGTATGAAGGTTAAAAGGGAAAAGTAGTTAAAAAATAATCTATAAGTATAATAATTAAGGGATACACAAAATAAAAAGATGTAAAATAAGGCATAAAAAACATAAAACGTTGAAGGGGCAGTAAAAATGCATTCAAACTTACCTTGCTATCAACATAAACTAGACTGTACTACAATATATACAGGCTCTCATTTGTGAGTCTCATGATAACCACAAAGGAAAAATTTATAGCAGATAAACCAAAGATAATGAGAAAGGAATCTAACCATTACAATAAAAGCCATCAACCCTGAGCAGAGATGGAGATCATGGACTAAAAGCACGTGGAGCTCACTTCCTCCCACTACTGCCATCAAAACAATACATCTATGTGTGGAAAAATTCTCCCGGAAAATCAAAGTACTGGCAGAAGATTTCATAAGACAAAAGCTGCAAAAAAGATAGCCATACAACTAGGTAGGAGAAAAGAAATTTAACAAGGGCTTAGGACAGGACCTATGCCCCTGGGAGGAAGCTGTGAAAGAGGAAAGAGTCCCTCACCCTGGGAATCCCCTTCACCAGTTGGGAGATCAGTTGAAACAGAGGCTCAGAGGAGAGAGTGGCAGCTGATTTCCCGCAGAGAGGACAGAGAGAGGACGGCACAGACACTCCCGGCCAGCACCGTGCACTTCCCAGTCCAAGACATGCGTATGCTGGTGCACAGAGGGGCTCGGTGCTGAAAGCTGGGCTTCAGCCAACAGACCCATGGAGAGGACTGGGCTTGTCTGCACAGAGACAGCCCAAAGAACCAGAGTGTAGTCTGGTTGCAACTACCAGGGGCATGTGCAGAGCAGAGGCAGGGTCCACTGTGGAAGCTCTAACGTAACGTGCAAGTTAAAAGGAGGGGCAAGGCTAACTGGCTGAAGTCTGGGAGCCACAAGCACCACTGGATTACTCACAAAGGTGGTACTGAAATCTGAGCCAAGTTCCACAGCTGTGTGGCTTTGGCAAACTTACATTTCATGGCTTCCCTTGTGGCTCAGGTGATAAAGAATCTGCCTGCAATGCAGAAGACCTGGGTTTGATCCATGGGTTGGGAAGATCCACTGGAGAAGGGAAAGGCTGCCCACTTCAGTATTCTGGCCTGGAGATATCCACGGACCGTAGAGTCCATGGGGCCACACACAACTGAGCGACTTTCACTTTCACATGGCTGGTGGCATAGTAAGTGTAGCTCCTGTGGGACATTCAAGCGTATTACTGGCAGGAGGAGAAGGGGATGACCGAGGATGAGATGGCTGGATGGCGTCACCGACTCGATGGACGTGAGTCTGAGTGAACTCTGGGGGTTGGTGATGGACAGGAAGGCCTGGTATGGTGCGATTCATGGGGTCTCAAAGAGTCGGACACGACTGAGCGACTGAACTGAACTGAGCTGAACTGACTGGCTCTCCTATGGCTGGGGAAAGTCTGATATTAGCAGGAGCCATAAGAGAATACTATGAACAATTACATGCAAAAAAATTGGACAACCTAGAAGAAACAGACAAATTTCTGGAAAAATACAGCCCACCAAAACTCAATCAAGAAGAAATAGATAATTTGAACAGACTGGTCACTAGAAGTGAAATAGAATAAGTAATAAATAAAAGAAAAAAAACCTCCTTGCAAACAAAAGTCCAGGACCAGATTGCTTCACTGAGGAATTCTACAAAACATACAAAGAACTTATACCAGCCTTTCTCAAACTCTTCCAAAATATTATATATAGTAGGGAACACTTCAAAAAGCATTCTATGAAGCAACCATCATCTCGATACCAAAACCAGACAAAGACACTACCAAAGTAGAAAATTACAGACTAGTCCTGAAGAACATGGATGTGAAAATCCTCAACAAGATGACAGTAAACTAAATTCAGCAAGACATTAAAAGAGTCATCTTTTAATCCATCTAATCCAGTGGTATTTTTCCTAGGGAGGCCAGAAAAGATCAACATCTACAAATCCATCAGCATGACACATCACATTAACAAAATGAAGGATAGAAAATTTATGATTATCTCAACAGAGCAGAAAAAGCATTTCACAAAATTTGACATCCATTTATGATAAAAACTCTCCACTTTGTTGAGAAAATAGGTACCTAAACACAGCAAAATCTATATGTGACATGTTCAGAGCTAATATACTCTCCATGGTGAAAAGTTAAAACTTTACCTCTAGAGTCAGGAAAAAAAAAAAGGATGCCCACCATACCACTTTTATTCAACATAGTATGGGAGGTCCTAGTCAGAGCAATTAGGAAAGACAAGGAAATAAAAAGCATCCAAATTGGAAAGAAAGAAGTAAAACTGCCACTATTGTGAACAACATGATCTTATGTAAAAGGAAAACTGAAGACTCCACCAAAAGACTTTTAAAACTAAACTGATTCTTCCATTTTTTTTCTTTCTCATTTTTATAATTTTAATGTTTTAACCCTATTAATTTTTCTACATTTATTCCTTTGATTTTCCTACTGTTCTGTTTCCCTTGCAGTTAATCTTTAACGTATATAAATCTTCATCTACCTCTATTTAACTCTGCATATCTATTCTTTCTTTCTTTTCTTTCCTTTCCTCTCAACACATTTCTTAGCTTTGTTTTCATTGCTTTATTCCCCCACCTGGCACCTTGCTTTATTTTGTTTTCCAGTTTGTACTTAGTTAGTTTGATTCTTAATTGGTAAATATAATTTTTGATTTCCTTGGTTCGCTGGGTAAATTTACTGTACTTTATTCTTGTTGGACCGTTCTGACTTTGCTTGTGGATATATATATATATATACACATGTATATTCCATTATTTTAATTATTATTTGCCTGATTTTGTAACTGCCATTTGTCTGGAGTTTATCTTTGGTTTCTCTTTTTTGGATGTTTGTTTTAATCTCACTTAATGCCATAACAAACCACTTGTGGGATCTTCGTTCCTGACCAGAGATCAAGCCCTGAGCCTTTGGAGTGGGAGCACTGACTCCAAGACCCTAGACTACCAGAGAACTAACCGTAGGGAGTATCAGATAGTGAGAACTCAGACAAAGGAAACCACTTGAATGCAAGACCTGGCATCACCCAACCACCAGTAGCACCCAGTGCAGGACACCTCATCTAAGCAACAAACAAAACAAAAACAAAAACCCAATCATCAGCAGACAGGTTTAGCGACTCACTCAGCCTTGCCCATCAGAGGAAAAACAAAGAAAGACTCAGCACAAACCTCACTGTATAGGAAGCTTACACAAATAACTGGGCCAACCTTAGGAGGGCAGAAAACAAAAGGAAAAAAGAGTTCAACCTTTTTCAAGGAAAGAATTCAACTTTCCTTGAAGACTGGGAAAGTTCAGTTCAGTCACTCAGTCGAGTCCGACTCTTTGCGACCCCATGAGTCGCAGCACGCCAGGCCTCCCTGTCCATCACCATCTCCCGGAGTTCACTCAGACTCACGTCCATCGAGTCAGTGATGCCTTCCAGCCATCTCATCCTCTGTTGTCCCCTTTTCCTCCTGCCCCCAATCCCTCCCAGCTTAGGAGGGCAGAAAACAAAAGGAAAAAAGAATTCAACCTTTTTCAAGGAAAGAATTCAACTTTCCTTGAACACTGGGAAAAGGAGACCTTAAACACAATAAGTTAAAAAAAATAATAATAATGAAAAGCCAGAGAAATACTACACACATGAAGGAACAAACTAAAAACACAAGAAGTCGAAATATCTGAAAAAGAATTCAGAAAAATGATAGTAAAGATAATCAAAAACCTTGAAAACAAAATGGAGAAAATGCAAGAATCAATTAACAAAGACCTAGAATTAAAGAATAAACATACAGAGACAAATACAATTACTGAAATTAAAAATACTCTAGAAATAATCAATAGCTGAATATCTAAAGCAGAAGAACGAACTTCAGTAAATTTAAGAAAACTGAAATCGTATCAAGCATCTTCTCTGACCACCTCACTATGAGACAAGATATCCATTACAAGAAAAAAAAACTGTAAGAAACACAAACACATGGAGATTAAACAACACTCTTTTCTAAATAACCAACAGGTTACTGAAGAAATCAAAAGGGAAATCAAAAAATTTCTAGAAACAAATGACAATGAAAACACGACAACTCAAAACCTATGGGATGCGGCAAAAGCAGTTGTAGGAGGGAAGTTTATAGTGATACAATCCTACCTCAGGAAACTAGAAAAACATCAAATAGGCAACCTCATGTTACACCAAAATCAACTGGAAAAAGAACAAAAAACCCCCAAAATTAGTAGAAGGAAAGAAATCATAAAGACCCAGCAGAAACAAATGAAAAAGAAATGAAAGAAACAATAGTAAAGATTAGTAAACCTAAAAGCTGGTTCTTTGAAAGATAAACAAAATTGGCAAACCTTTAGCTAGACTTGCCAAGGACAAAAGAGAGAAGAATCAAATCCACAAAATTAGAAACGAAAAAGGAGACAACAGACAACGCAGAAATACAAAGGATTATAAGAGGTTATTATGAACAACTAGATGGCAATATAACCTAGAAGAAATGGATAACCTAGAAGAAATGGACAGATTTTTAGAAAAGTTCAATCTTGCAAGACAGAACCAGGAAGAAATAAAAATAAAGAACCCAATTATAAGCACTGAAATTGAAGCTGTGATAAATAAAATCTCCCCCCTCAAAAAAAAAAAAAAAAAAGCCCAGGACCAGATGGCTTCATAGGAGAATTCCATCAAACATTTAGAGAACAGCTAATGCCTATCCTTCAAAAACTCTTTCAAAAAATTGCAGAGGAAAGACACGTCCAAACTCCTTCTAGGAGCCACCATCACCCAGATACCAAAACCAAACAAAGACAACACACAAAAAAGAAACTACAGGCTAATATCACTGATGAACATAATGCAGAAATTCTCTATAAAATTTTAGCCAACAGAAGTCAGCAACACATCAAAAAGCTCATACACCACTATAAAGTTGGGCTTATTCCAGAGATGCAAGGATTCTTCAATATACACAATCAATCAATGTGATACACCATATTAACAATTTGAAAGATAAAAAACCATATGATCATCTCAACAGATGCAGAAAAAGTCTTTGACAAAATTCAGCACCCATTTATGATTAAAACTGTTCAAAAAGTGGGCACAGAAGGAACCTACCTCAACATAGTAAAGCCCATATATGATAAGACTACAGCAAACATTATTCCAATGGTGAAAAACTGAAAGCATTCCCCCTAAGTTCAGGAACAGGACAAGGGTGTCCACTTTCACCACTGTTATTCAGCATCGTTTTGGAAGTCTTAGCTACATCAATCAGAGAAGAAAATGAAATAAAAGGAATCCAGATCAGAAAGAAGAAAAGCTGTCACTGTTTGCAGATGACATGACACTGTACATAGAAAACCCTAAAGACAGATTCAGTAAATTACTAGAGCTAATCAGTGAATTTAGCAAAGTTGTAGGATACAACATCAATACACAGAAATCACTTGCATTTCTATATACTAGCAATGAAAAATCAGAAAGAGAAATTAAGGAATCAGTCCCATTCAACATTGCAAAAAAAATAATTAAATATCTAGGAATAAACCTACCTAAGGAGATGAACTATATATAGAAAATTATAAGACACTCATGAAAGAAATCAAAGATGACATAAACAGATAGAGAGATAGTCCTTGTTCCTGGGTAGGAAGGATCAATATTGTGAAAATAACTATACTGCCAAGCACAATCTACAGATTCATTGTGATCCCTATCAAGTCACCAACGGCATTTTTCACAGAGCTAGAACAAAAAATTTCACAATTCAGAATAGCCAAAACAGTCTTGAGAAAGAAGAATGGAGCTGAAAGGATCAACCTTCCTGACTTCAGATTATACTACAAAGCTACAGTCATCAAAACAGTATAGTACTGGCACAAAAACAGAATTTTAGACCAACGGAACAAGATGGAAAGCCCAGAAATAAACCCCTGAACCTATAGGTACCTTATTTTTGACAAAAGAGGCAAGAATATACAATGGGACAAAGACAGCCTCTTCAAAAAATGATACTGGGAAAACTGGACAGCTACATGTAAAAGAGTAAAATTAGAACACTTCCTAACAAACACCATACACAAGGATAAAATCAAAATGGATTAAAGACCTAAATGTAAGACCAGAAACTATAAAACATAGGCAGAGAAAAACACAGGCAGAACAATTGATGACATAAATCAAAGCAAGATCCTCTATAACCCACTTCCTAGAGTAATGGAAATAAAAACAAAAGTAAACAAGTGGGACCTGATTAAACTGAAAAGCTTTTGTACAGCAGCAAAGGAAACTATAAGCAAGGTGAAATGACAACCCCCAGAAGGAGAAAAAATAATAGCAAATGAAACAACTGACAAAGGATTAATTTCCAAAATATAAAGCAGCTCTTACAACTCAACACCAGAAAAACAAACAAACCAATCAAAATGGGAAAAAAGACCTAAAGTGACATTTCTCCAAAGGAGACATACAGATGGCTAACAAACACATGAAAAGATGCTCAACATTGCTCATTATTAGAGAAATGCAAATCAAAACTACAATAAGATATCACCTCACACCAATCAGAATGGCCATTGTCAAACAGCCTATAAACAATAAATGCTGCAGAAGGTGTGGAAAAAAGGGAACACTCTTGCACTATTGGTGGGAATGTAACCTGATACAGCCACTATGGAAGTCAGTATGGAGATCTCTTAAAAGACTAGGAATAAAACCACCATATGACCCAGCAATCCCACTCCTAGGCACATACACTGGGGAAGCCAAAATTGAAACAGACACATGTATTCCATTGTTCATTGCAGCACTATTAGCAATAGCTAGAACATGGAAGCAACCTAGATGTCCATCAACAGATGAATGGATAAAGAAGTGTGATACATATACACAATGGAATATTACTCATCCATAAAAAGGAATGCATTTGTGTCAGTTCTGATGAGGTAGATGAGCCTAGAACCTATTATACAGAGTGAGGTAAGTCAGAAAGAGAAAGATAAATATCGCATTTTAACACATATATACAGAATCTAGAAAAATGGTACTGAAGAATTTATTTACAGGGCAACAGTGGAGAAACAGGCATAGAGAACAGACTTACGGACATGGAGAGAGGGGAGAGGAGGTGAGATGTATGGAAAGAGTAACATGGAAACTTACACTACCGTATGTAAAATAGATAGCCAACAGGAATTTGCTGTATGGCTCAGGAAACTCAAACAGGGGCTCTGTATCAACCTAGAGGCAAGGGATGGGGAGAAAGATGGGAGGGAAATTCAAAAGGAAGGGGATATATGTATACCTGTTGCTGATTCATGTTGAGGTTTGACAGAAAACAGCAAAATTCGTAAAGCAATTATCGTTCAATTAAAAATATTTTTTTAATTAAACTGAGTTCAATAAAGTTAGCAAGGTACAAAATAATACATAAAAATCAGTTGTGTTTCCATATACTAACAAAGAACTATCAGAAAGAGAAACTGAGAAATCAACTCCATTTACAACTGCATAAAAAAGAATACCTATGAATAAATTTAAACAAGGAGGTGAAAGACCTGGAACACTATAAGATATACTGATAAAAGAAATTGAAAAGAAATTTTAAGATAGCCAACAGGAATTTGCTGTATGGCTCAGGAAACTCAAACAGGGGCTCTGTATCAACCTAGAGGCAAGGGATGGGGAGAAAGATGGGAGGGAAATTCAAAAGGAAGGGGATATATGTATACCTGTTGCTGATTCATGTTGAGGTTTGACAGAAAACAGCAAAATTCGTAAAGCAATTATCGTTCAATTAAAAATATTTTTTTAATTAAACTGAGTTCAATAAAGTTAGCAAGGTACAAAATAATACATAAAAATCAGTTGTGTTTCCATATACTAACAAAGAACTATCAGAAAGAGAAACTGAGAAATCAACTCCATTTACAACTGCATAAAAAAGAATACCTATGAATAAATTTAAACAAGGAGGTGAAAGACCTGGAACACTATAAGATATACTGATAAAAGAAATTGAAAAGAAATTTTAAAAAATCCATGCTCATGGATTATTTTAATTAATTTACAGTAGTTAATTTATTTACATTAATTAACACTAATTAATTAATATTATTAAACTATTCATGTAACCCAAAACAATCAATAGATTCAACACAATGCCTATCAAAATTCCAATGTCATTTTTTTCACAGAAATAGAACAAATAATCCTAACATTTGTATGGAACTATAAAAACTTTCACATATCCAAAGACATCTGGAGAAAGAACAGAGCTGGGGGCATGATGCTCCCTGATTTGAAACTATATTACAAAGCTATAGTAAACAAAAGAGTGTGGGACAAAAAGTATGCTATTGGCATAAAATCAGACATACAGATCAACATAACAAAAAAGAGAATCCAGAAATAAAAACACGCACATGTATCATCAATTAATTATAGACAAAGGAGGCAAGATTATGAAATCAGAAAATGACAGCCTCTTCAATAAATGGTGCTGGGAGACTGAACAGCCACAAGCAAAATAATGAAACTACTGTCTTACATCAGACACAAAAGTCAACTCAAACCACACTAAAGACTTGAATGTAAAACCTGAAACCATGAAACTCCTAGAAGAAAACAGAGGCAGCAAGCTCCTTCACATCCATCTTCACACATTTTTTTCTTTCTTTGTATCTGACTCCAAAAGCCAAAACTAATTACATCAAAAACTATGTCAACCTGTGCTTCTGCACAGCAAAGGAAACCATCAACAAAATGAAAAAAGCAACCTACCGAGTGGAGGAAACTATATGCAAATCATATTCCTACAAGGGGTTAATATCCATAAAATATAAAGAACTCATACAACTCAAAGGAAAAAAATCCAGTTACGAAAGAAGCATACGATCTGAATAGACATCTTTTCACAGAAGACATACAAAAGACCAACAGGCCCAATGAAAGATGATGAACGCCACTAACCATCAGGAAAACACAAATGAAAGCCACAGTGTGTGCCTATGACTGGCTCATGCTGATGATGGCAAAAACCACCACAATACGTAAAGTAATTTCCTCCAGTTAGCATGTTAAAAAAGATGCAAAATATGGTCCAGCAACCCACTTCTGGATGCACATCTAAAGAAAATGAAAATACTAATTCAAAAAGGTGTGAACCCGTGTTCATTGCAGCACTATTTACAAGAGTCAGTGTGTGGAAACAACCCAAGCGTCCATCAGCGGATGAACGGATGAAGAAGATGTAGGGGATTTATGCACATGTATATACATATATGTGTATATCCCGTATACATTTGGATATGTATACATATGTATATCGCATTCTAACACACACATATGGAATCTAGAAAAATGGTACTGAAGAATTTATTTACAGGGCATTCTAACACATATATATGTATATATCACATATGTGTATGATGTATACATACATATTTATGGTATATGTTTATATACCACATATACATACATATATACACACAATGGCATACTGCTGCTGCTGCTAAGTCACTTCAGTCGTGTCCGACTCTGTGTGACCCCACAGACAGCAGCTCACCAGGTTCCCCTGTCCCTAGGATTCTCCAGGAGAGAACACTGGAGTGGGTTGCCATTTTCTTCAATGCAGGAAAGTGAAAAGTGAAAGTGAAGTTGCTCAGTCGTATCCAACTCCCAGTGACCCCATGGACTGCAGCCTACCAGGCTCCTCCGTCCATGAGATTTTCCAGGCTGGAGTACTGATGTGGGGTGCCATTGCCTTCTCTGCATGCTACTTGACTGTAAAAATAATAAAGTCTTGCCATTTATAATAAGAAAAGATCTTAAGAGTACAGTTGGCCTTGAACCACACAGGGGTTAATCCATGTATAACTTACAGGTAGTCTTCTGTTTCCATGGTTCCTCTGCATCTGTGGATTCAATCAACCATGGACTGTGTGATTCTTTAGTATTAATGATTGGAAAATATCCAGCATAAGTGGATCCACACAGTTCAAATATACCTTGCTCAAGGATTAATTGTACTGTTAGGTAAAATAAGCCAGCCAAAGAAAAATATCATATTGTTTCTCTTACCTATGGAATCTAAAAAACAAAACAAATAAACTCATAGACATGGAAACAAGATTGATGATTGCCAAGGTGGAGGAGGATTGGGTGGATGGGCAAAATGGGTAAAGCGGGTCAAGAGGCACAAGCTTTCAGTTATGAAATAAGTGAGTCATGGGGATGACATTTATAACTTGGTTACTATAGTTAATAATACTGTATTGCAGTTGTCAAAGCTGATTAAAAAAAAATACACCCTAGTTCTCATAAGAGGAAAAAAAAATCATGTCACTTTGCATGGTGATGGATGGTAACTAGACATTATAGTGATCATTTCACACTGGATACAAGTATCAAATCATTATGTTGTACACCTGAAAATAAAACAATGTTATGTGTCAATCATACCTTGACAAAAAATAAGTCTTCTAAAATTGAACATGAACCTCCATAGGTTATTGAATCTCAATTCTTATTGATGCTCCTGTGCAGTTGCTCTCAGCTTCAGAAATAACTTCATTTGCTCATCAAGTCCCCTTTCTCACATAACTAGGTTATTTAAACAAGAGTTAAGTGAAGGTCAGTTTTTAACTAGCTAGAAATTCCTCTAGGTGTATTTTATAATGTTAAGAAAATGTTCTGAGGTCTTTTGCTAAAACTTCTTAAATATCGGGGTAAAATCTACTGAGTGACATGATATATTTCCAAGCGCCCCGAGGTCTTTAAAGAAGAGGTTATTTGTTAGTGGGAGAAAACATTCAGCCTCAAATCAACTGCCTGACCTTAACTGAGGTAAAATGTATGTCATTTAAAAACCAACTACAGCTTATTGAATAACTACTATGTGCCAGGAAATGTGTATTCATTAGCTTTAACCCACACAATTCTATAAGGTGTTAATTTTCCACTTGACAAAAAAAGGAAAGTAAGGTTTCAAAAAGTTAATTCAGCTTCTTCACATCATATAATTCACAAATGGCAGAGCTAGGGTTGAAATCTGTTTTATTTCGAAGCTCCAGCTCTTTGAAAATATGATGCTTATAAAGAGACTCTATCTGATTATAAGACAGTTAGTTGAGAGTGAGCGTATTATAAAAGTGATGCCACCACACCATCAACCAAAATACCTCTGTTAGTCCCAGAGAGAGAAACACTGAACAAGCAAATAGGGAGAACTCCAAAGCCTTTTTCCTTTATTTATGATCCACATCATAGCTATATTTTGCTTACCCTCCTAAGATAGGGGTGTTAGTCATAATTTCATGGCAAATGCCCACACCATCACCCATGACTAACGATGCTGTAGAATCCTGGGAAGATGAACTCACCTTTATAGACCTAGCTGAGAGCAAATGTTTCTGGGCCATTTAACACCCATTCTTGGGTCATTTCTCTTCTTTGTGGACTCTTCCCTTTCTGTATTATTGTGCACGTGTGCATGCTCAGTTATGTCCAACTCTTTGTGACCCCATGGACTGTAGCCCACAGGGTTCATCTGTCCATGGAAATTTTCCATGCAAGAATACTGGAATGGGTTGCCATTTCCTTCTCCAAGGGATCTTGCCAACCCTCGGGGTTGAACCCATGTCTCTTGCTATTCCTGTACTGGCAAGTGGAATCTTTAAGACCACACCACCTGGGAAGCCTCTGTATCATTGTACATTTCAAATTACAGGAAATGGCAGAATGGAAGTTGAAATCAAATGATAAGAAGATAGCTGACATACAAATTCACCACAGTCCATGAGAAGCCCTTGCTCCATTCCCAACTATGAGCATTGAGAAACTTCTTGCCTCAGCAGCACCCCACTTCCCTAAACAGGAACCATATAGCAATCTGACAGCAAAACAGCATCTCACAGGTCCACATTTGTTCGAGGAAATGGCCAGCTAGAGTGCCTGTCATCCCTAACACTGAACACCCCTTCCTCATTTGCCACACCCTGGACAGTCTCCTCCCTCCCAGTCAACCACGGACTGCCAAATGAAGTTCCTGAACAGCAACTGGAAAGCCTCCCCACCATCCAAAATTCATACATGAATAGAGTACTTGCCAGTCACAGACCATCTCAGCCTTCCCTCTTTTTATTCTATAAAAATTGATTCACGTTTGTAATACTTTCAAACCCTGCAGAACTAAAGGTAATGGCAGATGGATTCCCTTGCCATAAGCTTATGAATAAACACTTTGTCAATTTTTTCTTGGACTTTGTTTCATTTCTGACACAATTTATATAGTTAGCCATGTCAATATGCATCTTTAATGAGGGGCTCGATGCATTATTTATAATCCACACCTTCTGTCCATGAGAAGCCATTAAAGAGAGATGACTTTGTCCAAAGGTGGGAAGAGTCTCTCCATAATTATTTTTAATTCTAATCTCAGCGATAATTTTATTTAATGCTATTCAAAATTATAGATGAATTTCAAGGGATTATCATACTTTGGTTATTTTTATGCATGCCTTTCACCCACCTTGAAGATGAGAATAAAAAGTGAGATATATTAATATAATTAAACCAGTTTTCATAAGATATGTTTAATATATATTTCACTTTTGCAATCCATTAGACCTGATTCTGCTACTAGTCTAGGATGAACACTAGATCATTGTACCAGAAAAAGAATAATTCTTGCCTTTGAACAATTATATTAAAATAGCTTCCAACTTAGTATTTTTCTCTATTTCCCATCCCCCATCCATCTGGGCAACAGTGTTTCACTTCTCTCTGTCCTATCTCTGTGCTGTGATATTGACTAGCCTCTCTTTAAATTCACATAGATGCTATCTTCAAATGATAAATCGTAGCAGGCTACCCATATAATTGATCTCAAATTCCCCGTGCCCCCAACAACCTTTAGCTGTGGCATTTTGAAGGACTTTGCACCTTTCTGAAAAATTAAGTGCTGATGGGAACACTGAAGGGAAGATGTCTCTCTCTACCTTGAAAAATGTTGCAAATCTTTCAAGAAATGTGAACATTGACCTCTATAGCCATTTTGAAGATACACTTTTTAAAAATTAGATGTGAGCTATGAATAGCAGTCTGTGGTTAAGAAATTAACACTCTCTTACTTTGTAGCTGGGAAAAAATGTATTTACTTGACTTGTATGTGCAACATATGACAGAAGTTAAGGAAAAATGACATTGTTATCAGTACCGATCTGTTGAATTTGTCTGGCTTATGTATACAGCTTATCAAGGGAAAAGCAATGAGGTGTGAGAAAGGATATATATGGGCTTCAGGTTCAAATTCTGGTTTGAAGCTGGGCTGGTTTGAATCTGGGCTGACTCACTAGATTTGTTGCTTTAAGCAACTGACTTCTGAGAATCTTAGTTTTCTTATGTGACACCCTAACTCTTCCATCTTGCAAGGTAATGGTGATAATGAGAAGACCATTTATGATATGGATTCAGACACCGAAAGAAACACTTTGCTAAAATGAGTTGACTTCTATCAAGATCATTATTTTTCCCAGACTACTGCTATGTCTCTCTTGAAGCACATACACTAAGTCATGTCCCCTGGGGCATGCTGGGGTCATCTATAAACTCCTACAGCCAGGTGAATAAAATCTAGAACAGCAGACTTTATGGGAGCTACAAAACTTATTCAGCAGCACACACACACACACACACACACACACACACACAATCACTCACTCCCTAGGAATCACAGAAAACAAGCTGTCAGCCTAAAAGACTGACACAAAGTTTGCCTTTCCGTTTTTCAATTAAGACATTTTTAGGAATGTTTTAGGTTCACAGCAAAACTGAAGGGAAAGTACAGAGATTTCCCACAATCCTCCTTCCTCCTCACATCAGAGACTTCCCCATTATCAATATACCCCACCAGAGTGGTAACAGTTTTACAACTGATGAACCTTTGTTGACACATAATCACCCCAACTGCATACTTTAATACAGTTCACTGTTGGTATTCATCATTATATGGGCTTGGACAAATGTATAAAACGACATGTGTATCCATCATTATGTATCAGGCAAAGTATTTTCACTGACCCAAAAACCTCTGTGCTCCACCTATTCATTCCCTTCTGACCTCTGGCAACTAATGACTTTTCTTTTCTTTTTTTACTGTCTCCATAGTTTTGCCTTTTCCAAAATGTTTTCTAGTTGAAATCATACAGTATACAGCCTTCTAAGGTTGGCTTTCACTTACTAATATGCATTTAAGTTTCCTCCATGTCTTTTTATGGCTTGTAGTTCATTTCTTTTTAGTACTGGGTAATAATTCATCATTTGGATGTGCCACAGTTAAGAGTATCCATTCACCTACTGAAGGGCATCTTGATTGCTTTTGAATTTCAGCAATTATGAATAAAACTGCTATAAATATCCACAAGCAGGTTTTTGCATGGATATACATTTTCAACTCCTTTGGGTAAACACCAAGAAATACCTATTTGATTTTGGAACGAAATACAGCAAACTGTAAAACCTGCATATAAAACAAGGCTTGACAAAATTTCCCCATACAGGACAGATAATAGACTGTGTGGATCACATCTCCACACAACTGCCCAGTTCTGCCACTGGAACGTGAAAATAGCCATACACAAACCGGAAGCAAACAAGTATGGCCGTGTTCCAATGCAACTTTATCTGTACAAATCAATCAGTGGGGCAGACTTGTAACAGGGACGATAACTTGCTGACTGTTGATCGAAAGCAAAGGAGAGAGTGAGTACATGAAGTCAGCACTATTTGTTCTCCTTTCCCCTGCTATGTTTCAGCAGCCCTTGGAATTTAAAGCACTTTGACATCCAAACACTTTCACGGGACATCAAGTTTGCAATACTGATCAATATTAGGATAAGACAGGGACTTACTGGTCTTCAAAGAATCACTTCTCATACAAAATGGTAACATTTGTCAATATGATCATTAAAAAATAAAGAATAGATGCATTCAATAAATCTACATAATCTGCTATAATTTATGACACTAGTAACTATAAAGAATTATTTTCACTTTTCTTTTTCTTTCTGGACTGTACAGCACTAAATTTGTTAGGTATAACCTAAGATAATTCAAGCAAAAGGCAAAGGAGAAAGGGAAAGATAAACCCCAATGAATGCAGAGTTCCAGATAAAGGCAAGGAGAGATAAGAAAGCCTTTTTAACTGAACAATGAAAAGAAAAGAAACAGAGAAAAACAATACAATGAGAAAGACTAGAGATCTCAAGAAAATCTGAGATACCAAGGTAACATTTCATGCAAAGATGGGCACAATAAAGGACAGAAATGGCAATGACCTGACAGAAGCAAAAGAGATTAAGAAGTGGTGGCAAGAATACACAGAAGAACTGTACAAAAAAGATCGTAAAGACCCAAATAATCACAATGGTCTGAGCCAGAAATCCTGGAGTGTGAAGTCAAGTGGGCCTTAGGAAGCATCACTACGAACAAAGCTAGTGGAGGTGATGGAACTCCAGCTGAGCTATTTCAAATCCTAAAAGATGATGCTGTGAAAGTGCTATACTCACAGCAAATGTGGAAACTCAGCAATGGCCACAGGACTGGAAAAGGTCAGTTTTCATCACAATCCCAAAGAAGGGCAATGCCAAACAATGCTCAAACTACCGCACAATAGTACTCATCTCTCATGCTAGCAAAGTAATGCTCAAAATCCTTCAAGCTAGGCTTCAATAGTATGTGAACTGAGAACTTCCAGATGTTCAAGCTGGATTTAGAAAAGTCAGAGGAAACAGAGATCAAATTGCCAACATTCATTGGATCATTGAGAAAGCAAGAGAATTCCAGAAAAACATCTACTTCTGCTTCATTGACCATGCTCAATCCTTTGACTCTGTGGATCACAACAAACTGGAAAATTCATAAAGAAATAGGAATACGAGACCACCCTACCTGTCTCCTGAGAAACTTGTATGCAGGTCATGAAGCAACAGTTACAACCTTACATGAAACAACAGACTGGTTCAAAATTGGGGAAAGAGTACATCAAGGCTGTATATTGTCATCCCACTTATTTAACTTATATGCAGAGTATATCATGTGGAATGCTGAGCTGGATAAATCACAACCTGGAATCAAGATTGCGAGGACAAATATCAACAACCTCAGATATATGCAGATGATGCTACTCTAATGGAAGAAAGTGAAGAGGAAATAAAGAGTCTCTTGATGAAAGTGAAAGAGGAGAGTGAAAAAGCTGGCTTAAAACTCAACATTCAGAAACCTAAGATCATGGCATCTGATCCCATTACTTCATGGCAAATAAATGGGGAAAAAGTGGAAACAGTGACAGACTTTATTTTCTTGGGCTTCAAAATCACTGTGGATGGTGACTGCAACCATGAAATTAACAGGTGCTTGCTCCTTGGAAGAAAAGCTATGACAAACCTAGAAAGTGTATTAAAAAGCAGAGACATTACTTTGCCAACAAAAGGTCTGTATAGTCAAAGCCATGCTTTTTCCAGTGGTCATGTATGGATGTGAGAGTTAGACCATGAATAATGCTGAGTGCCAAAGAATTGATGCTTTCAAACTGTGGAGCTAGAGAAGACTCTTGAGAGTCCCTTGGACAGCAAGGAGATCAAACCAGTCAATCCTAAAGGAGATCATTCCTGAAAATTCACTGGAAAAACTGATGCTGAAGCTGAATCTTTGGCCACCTGATGCAGAGAGTCTACTCACTGGAAAAGATCATGAAACTGAGAAAGACTGAGGGAAGGAGGAGAAAGGGGTGAGAGAGGATGAAATGGTTGGATGGCATCACGGACGCAATGGAAATGAGTTTGAGCATCCTCAGGGAGATAGTGAAGGACAGGGAAGCCTGGTGTGCTGCAGCTGATAGAGGCACAAAGAGGCAGACACAATTTAGGTACTCAACAACAGTTCAAACAGAAAGCTTTTTAAAAAAATTCTAGGATATAAGCATAAAATTTTCTCACTCTTCCTTATTTTACACTTGAAGCTGGTTGAAAATTTTGATCCAAATTGCTTTGCTCCTAGCTATGAAATAAAACTGGGCTTTCCTGGTGACTCAATGATAAACAGCCTACGTGCTAATGCAGGAGATGCCCAAGACTCAGGTTCCATCCCTATGTTAGGAAGATCCCCTGCAGGAGAAAATGACAAGCTGCTCCAGTAATCTTGCTGGCAAAATCCAACAGACAGAGAAGCTTGGCAGGCTCAGTCCACGGGTCACACAGAGACACTCTGAGCACACAGCACAGAAATAAAACTAGCATTTTCCTTCTGCTGCCTCCACCGTCAAAGCTAAGCTCTATCTTTAGTTAAAAACTATTTCATTTAGACTCAGTAGTCTACTGGTTACTCATTCCTTTCCTCTCCTGTTCAAGATTTTTTTCAATCTGCCTTTAAAACTAGTGCCTTTTATCTGAAAGTCACGGTGAGTTTGATCTGGATTTGGAAACTATTATAGTGTAAAGGCTGAAAAAAGATGAATGGATTATTATGAAAGTGAGAGGAAGCATTCAGAATTGACAATCATGAAATCAGAATTTGTCCAGTGCAACTCTCAGTGTAAGTTTACCCAAATGACCAAAGTCTGTGAGTGGTAGGTGTTCATAGTGGGTAGACTCAGACTCTGCTAAAATTTCATCTGTTAGCCGAGGCAATGATCACGCAAAAAGTCTTTCAATTCTATCTACTCCATACTTAAAGATCACATTGAGGTGAATGAAAACACTAATGCTTTTAGTGGACTGCAGAAGTAAAATATCCATACTGTAAATAGACCATGAACCCAAATAAGAAAGCAAAACTTTAACATTACCAAGTTTATTGTTTAAAAATCTAGAGGTTGAAAAAGAACACTCTTTTTCTTCTTTGTCAGTCTTTTGCTGTTTTTTTGGGAATAGTCATTCCACTTACACTACTGAGAACAAAACAACTGGGTTTGGTCAGGTGCTAGGGTAAGACATGGCTCCTGCCTACACACATGTCCCTGGGGGACTTGCTTCCCGTACAAGGAACTTTCAGGAATAAATGGCTCAGTGGTTCATTTCATTTATTCCTTCTTCCAACCAGCACTTTCTAAGTGCCTCTCGCATTTGAGACCTAGAGGACAGAAAGATGAAACAGCTTCCCTTCAAGAGCTCACGGGTTTGAAAACACAAATACAACTTCTTGACATTCCAGCTTCAAGTTTTGTCCTTCAAAGCCCATTTCTGCCAAAGCAGCCAGAGCTATTTTTAAAAACATATAAATCAAATCACATCCCTCTCTTGCTTAAAACTGTCCTTTGCTTCCCCCCTTATATTAAGAATAAAATCCATTTGCTTCCCTATGATCTATACAAGACCTGACTCTTAACCTGTCTTTCCTACCACCCTCCTAATCTCCAGTTCTATTCAAACACAAATTTCTCTCTGTTCTTTGAACCTATCAAGCCCATTCCTGCACTGGGACGTTTCTTGTTCTCTCTGAATATTCTATCTAAAATAAATCTTTGGCCAAAGCTGGTCCCTTCTTATCATTCAGATCTTGACTCTAAGGTCACTTTCTCAGACATGGCCTCTCTGAAGACCTGGATAAATCGAGCACTTCCTCCGTCGCTTGTCACACTTCCTATCATCCTGAAATGCAGGGCAAGTTTATTTGTTCTCTTGATTGCTGTCTATCTCCCCTGCTGCTGCTGCTGCCGCCGCCAAGTCGCTTCAGCCGTGTCCGACTCTGTGAGACCCCATAGATGGCAGCCCACCAGGCTCCCCCGTCCCTGGGATTCTCCAGGCAAGAACACTGGAGTGGGTTGCCATTTCCTTCTCCAATGCATGAAAGTGAAAAGTGAAAGTGACGTCGCTCAGTCGTGTCTGACTCTTAGCAACCCCATGGACTGCAGCTTACCAGGCTCCTCCGTCCATGGGATTTTCCAGGCAAGAGTACTGGAGTGGGGTACCATTGTCTTCTCCAGTCTGTCTCCTCTAGTAGAATGTAATTTCCATGAGAGTAGAGATTTTGTCTGTTTTATTCACCATGGCACCCCAATCCTTTGAATAATATCTAATATATGATAGGACTTCTCGGGTGGCTCGGTGGTAGAGAAACTGCCAGCCAATGCAGGAAATTCAGGTTCAACCCCTGCATCAGTAAGATCCCCTGGAGAGGGAAACGGCAACACACTCCAGTTTTCTTGCTTGGGAAATCCCATTGACAGAGAAGCTTGGCAGGCTACAGTCCATGGGTGGCAGAGTCCGACACAACTTAATGACTAAACAACAACCCTCAAAATAATCATGGGCAATTGTTACTATTCTGATCATTAGCTGAAAAAAATGTTGACTGAATGGCATATTGGTCTACATCAATGAAACAGCCAGAGCAACTAGGAAACTGAGGTGAGAGGTACGTAATTCTCTTTGATGATAACATTAACATTCATATACCCCAGACCTCAGAGCTTAAGGGAAGCTCAAGACATAATCCCATTGTCAGAAGCAACCACAACTTTGTATGAAAAAGGAGGACAAAAGCACCTCTTTTCTCATGACATTTCAATGCCACCTACCTGAAAATCACGGTGACAATATACATTTATAGCACCTAAGTTGAGAACAGCACTCCTTGGAGCTGTGTGAAGTACAACCTTCACTAACATAAGCAATGTTCCTGCCGAGTCATTCCCATTTTTTGAGGCTCTTTGTATATGTTTTCAAAATGAAGTTCCAAAATAAGATTATAAAGACTGCAATGATGTTTACCTAACACAGAATAAGACTTGTAACATAATAGCACTTTTTAATCAAGTCATTGGCAATTATCAAAAAAAAATGGATATGAATTTACAGTATACTATATAGCAATGAGGACTGATAATGAAGCCCCAGTTTAAAGCTGTATGATAGATGCCTAATTTCAACCTTGTCAGGATGTTTCTGTTACCGCATGCGTGACTTTGCAAGGAAATGTTTAACAGTCTATACTAGACGTCATTAGGAATGGGCCTTGCACTCTTCCTGTGATAGAGCCTGAATCCTATCACAACTCATAATGTAACAGTCAACAAGAGGTACTCTGAGGAGGAGCATATGCCCTGGTGACACTGGTACCGTGAAACTCAACTAGAAGTATGTCCTGAAATAAGCTGGGCTTCCCAGGTGGCACTAGTGGTAAAGAATCCACCTGCCAACGCAGGAGATATGAGAGATGTGAGTTCAATCCATGGTTCGGGAAGATCCCCTGGAAGAGGGTATGGCAACCCACTTCAGTATTCTTGCCTAGAAAATTCCAGGGATTGCAAAGAGCTGGACACAACTGAAGTGACTTAACATGCACGGAAATAAGTTATTTCTTTCTCCAAGCCCGTTTCTTCCAGAAGTCTCTCGCAGAAGGAAATTTAGCAGGCAAGTTTAGGGAGAGTGATCAAAATCCCTCCTATAGCTTCTGACTCAGGCCACGTGCTGCCTCACAGGGGAACAACACGCAGGCAATCTGATGCAAGGTCTACCACACTCCTAACCAGTTCTTCATCTCTGATTTTTTTTTAACATTCCAACACTATTACACTGAGTTCAATTGTGCTGTAGATTTATGATAACATTACAGGTATCTTTAAAACTATACATACTAAGACATCAGCTCTTCAGTACACATTTTAAAAATTACAAATGTATTTTCCAATAGCCTAGTTCGCTGACACATCTCTGAGTCAACCATCATAAATAAGTCAGTTCTGTTTCATTTTCTCTTGGCATTTTAGCCTTTATAATCACTGGTTTTTCAGACCAAGCCAATAAACAAAAAATAACTCAACTACTGGTTTTGAGTAATCTCTAACATTTCTAACCTTCCCAAAGGCCCCATTAAAAAAAAAAAAAAAATGCTCACTTAATTCTCATCCATAACCTTCTGCCATCTCGCTACTTCACCTGGGATCTGATCATATGCCCACTCTAGCTGGCCAGTCTGGGGGATTCAGTGACCTCCACATGAATATACATTCTTCAACTCTGAGGCTCTAGCTGTCCCAAATGGCCCAGCCCCTGTTCTCTACATGACCACTAATCTAAATCAAGGACCCCTAACGTCCCCATCCCTTTAGAAAGCTTTATTCTCCCTTTTCTTGAGACCCTCTTCCATTAAGTCATTAGAAATCATACTGTAAGGGAAAGAGATCTGATCATATGCCCACTCTAGCTGGCCAGTCTGGGGGATTCAGTGACCTCCACATGAATATACATTCTTCAACTCTGAGGCTCTAGCTGTCCCAAATGGCCCAGCCCCTGTTCTCTACATGACCACTAATCTAAATCAAGGACCCCTAACGTCCCCATCCCTTTAGAAAGCTTTATTCTCCCTTTTCTTGAGACCCTCTTCCATTAAGTCATTAGAAATCATACTGTAAGGGAAAGAGCAGCTTCCCTGGTGGCTCAGTGGTAAAGAACCTGCTTGCAACGCAGTAGACTCGCGTTCAATCTTTGGGTCAGGAAGATCCCCTGGAGATGAAAATGGCAATGCACTCCAGTACTTTTGCTTGGAAAATGCCATGGACAGAGGAGCCTGGTGGGCTATATAGTCTATGGGTTCACGAGAGTCAGACACAACTTAGCAACTCAACAGCAACAGTGGAAGAGTAGCTAACAGTAACAATAATCTAATGTCGACCTGGCACTGTGCCATGTTTTCACATCTTAAATGAGGATTTTTAAATGCAGACACTGGGGAGTGCAAAGAATTGTAGGCTGAAGAACCTAAGCGAATATAGAAATGGAGTGAGAAAAATATGAGTTTGTGTAGGGAAAAGCAATATAGTTTTCATTTATGAAAGCATATTGTCTGGCGGCATTAGTGGTAAAGAGGAGACACAAGAGACCCGGGTATGACCCCTGGGTCAGAAAGATCCCCTGGAGGAGGAACTGGCAACTCACTCCAGTGTTCTACACTGGAAAATCCCGAGAACAGAGGGGCCTGGAGGGCTACAGTCCAAGAGGCCTCAAAGAGTCAGGCACGACTCAGCAACTGAACACACGATGTATATTAAAGGAAGAAACAGAGATGAGCCTGGGGAAAACAGTAGCACTGAACCCATCCTAGAGAGTCTGAAAAGCCAAAATAAGGATCTGGCCCTTGCTCAGCTGGCAGGAGAAAGCTGCAGAGATTCTTATTTATCGAACTTGCTGAATCTGGGCTATATTTCAGAAAGATAAAATTGGCAGCATGGGGAGAATGGATTGGAAGGAAAGAACTGAAGGTGCTAGATTTTATGCAAAAGCTTCATGGGGAAATTGTCATCTAATGCTAACAGTCTCTCTCTACATCTCTGATTAGTATAATTAACTGATAAGACACCTGTGGGATACTCTGTAGTTGCAGAGAAAAAGTATGTAAATATGTGATTTCTACAGCATCACCTTAGTGCTTTGCTAAGTCACCTGTACTTTCAGAGAAAGAAAGTTTGCCTGACTTACTGAGTCCACAACAGCCTCATAAAATGGTGAGCTCACCGAAATGGAGCTCTGTAGTTCAGAATAAAGCCCCAATAAGCTTGTCCTAATTCAGCTGCCTAAAACAAGACTCCCCCTGATGTTGAGTTCCAGAGAAACAAATGATCACCATTGTAAAGAATTCAGCTGTAATTTTCAAGGTCCCCAGCGGCAATACAGATGAAGTATTAAGCTACAAGAGTTCAAGTTGCTGTTAGCAGGAAAATGGTACATTTCTGTGAAACAGCACTGTGGGCTCTTCAGACTGTGGGCTCTAGAATCAAGCAGTCTAGGTTTATATAATATCTCAGTCGCCTCAGTTGCAACTTGTGTGACTTTGATCAAATTGCTTAACCTCCCTAAGGGCAAGAGTAGTACCCACCTCGTAAGATCATCTGAGGAATAAATGAAATAATCCACATAAATCACTTAACACATAGTTGGTTCTCAAATGATTTGGGATTTTTTTTTTTTTTCTGACGTGGACCATTTTTTTAATTCTTTATTGAATTTGTGTAATATAACTTCTGTTTTATGCTTTGGTTTTTCGGCCATGTGGCATGTGGGATCTTACCTCCCCAGTTAGGACCTAAACCCCCTGATTTGTAAGGTGAAGTCTTAATCACTTGACTGCCAGAGAAGTTCCAATGTTCACATGATTTGATATCTATTTTTGACAAAGATAAGTTTGACTGCTGGGTGTTAGACTAGATGGAATGGGAAGAAAAGAAAAATGTAGAAAGCAGAAGACAGGCTATTTCATTACTCCACAGAAGAGACAATGGCATCTTTGAACATGGGGACAAGTAGATGGATGTGAGATACATTTCCAGGGTTGCTGGCAGGAGGCTTGCTTGATGAAGAATGACTCCCATGTTTCCAGCGGTAGAACCAGATGCTTGTGTGCATGCTAAGATGCTACGGTTGTATCCAACTCTATGCAACTCTATGGACTGTGGCCTGCCAGGATCCTCTGTCCACGGGATTCGCCAGGTGCCATGCACTCTCCAGGGAATTTTCCCAACCCAGGGATCAAACCCTCATTTCTTACGTCTCCTGCATTGGCAGGCAGATTCTTTACCACTAGAGCCACCTGGGAAGCCCAAGAACCAGATGTGTGCCAGTTTAGTCCAGTTAGATAGTATAAAGACAGCCAGGGACAGGTTTAGGGTAGCAAGTAAGAAGTTCTGATTTGGTCACAGTATGAGTCCAAATAGGACTTGGACAATTCCATACAAATTAAGAGCTCAGAAAGATTTAAGCTGACAATATTAAACTGACATCACCTAATGTGAATTAGGATGAGAGGTTTGGATGCCATCATCAATGCAACGGACATGAGTTTGAGCAAATTCCTAGAGAAGTGAAGGACAGGGAAGCCTGGCATACTGAAATATGCAAGGTCTCAAAGAGTTGGACACAAATGAGCAACTGAACAACAACAAAAATAATATGAATTTATAGCAACAACAACACAAGAAACCAAAACAAACCAAAAAATGCTGGAAAATATTCAGATTTTGAGTTTGGTGAACTGAGGAGCCTCCAAGAATGATAAATAAAGAGTGAGCGGACAGGTGGGGAGGAAAAGAGGAAAATAGATAATCACAGAAAACCAGAGACAAAAACTGTCCAAAGAAGAAGGCTGGTGATTAGCCAAGGTCAAGTGCTGCTGGGAGACCAATAAACTGATAACAGGGAGCTGTCCCCTGGATCTAGCAACACATAATTCAGAGAAAAGTGGTAGGCTGGAAATGGCTTGTGACCGGTTACAGAGTAGATATAAGAATTGGAAACAGCCTATAGAGACAATTCTGAGAAATGCCCTTGAATAGACATACAGATAGAAACAAGGGCTGTCAGAGGATATAGACAAAATAGGAATTTTTATAGGGTAAAAGATAAGATAGTATACTGAAGGAAGGGATGCTGAAGAGACTGTCAAACTGATGATGCAGAATACGGAGTGAGGCCCCAGGAAAGCAGAGAGGACATGGGATGTGGTGCACAGAAAAAAGACTGGCCTTTGATCAGGCAAGAGGCACTTGTTACACCAGGAAAGAGCATTTGGATACTGAATTGGGTGGATCTGAGGGATGAATGATGAGTTAGTTCTCTTCTGGAAATTTCTATTTTTCTCAGTGATGTATGAACTAAGCTCACAAATTAAGAGTGAGAGTAACAGCATAAACATGGAAGGCTGAAAGTTTGAGAAGAGAAAACACACAGGCTAACTAGTCAAATATTAGATGACTGCTGAGTGGCAAATCTTTAGGCATCTCCATGGAAATCATTAGCAAAAAATTTTGTTTAAATCACGAGAAGGAGTTCATGAATGTCTATGAGCAAGGGGAGATGAGAAGTTCATGGAACTGACATATGCCGTGTTTGATAGGGTCATCCAAGTAGACACTGAAATCATCAAGATTAATGACAGGAATTAACATGGAGAGAAAGAAAGGAATCAGAAGTTATGGATAAGAGAAAATGTTAACAGAGGAGAGTAGCAAGAGCAGGGAAAGATGAAGTATAGTCAGATGGTGCAGATCCCAACGATGAGACAGTTTTGTCACAAATTTTTGAAGGCAAGTTAGAAGTATCTAACATAATTTGAAATGCACATGTGCTGCACTGTTTTTCCTACAGAGTAGGTACTGTTTGCTCATAGGGATGAGTTCAAGCATATCCACTGAAACACTTTTGGAAGACGCAAACCTGGAAACAACTGGAAAATTCACCAAGAGTAGTCTTGTTAGCGGAGAAGGCGATGGCACCCCACTCCAGTACTCTTGCCTGGAAAATCCCATGGACGGAAAAGGCTGGTAGGCTACAGTCCATGGGGTCGCGAAAAGTCAGACTCGGACTCAGCGACCTCACTTTCACTTTTCACTTTCATGCATTGGAGAAGGAAATGGCAACCCACTCCACTGTTCTTGCCTGGAGAATCCCAGGGACGGCAGAGCCTGGTGGGCTGTTGTCTATAGGGTTGCAGAGAGTCGGACACGACTGAAGCGACTTAGCAGCAGCAGCAGTCTTGTTAGATAAATCATGCCAGAGCTCACAAAGGAATACAATGTAGACAAATAAAATAAGAGGAGTATGTATGTCACCAGCGTGGAACTACATCTAACACAGATAGTAAAGTAGAAAAAGAGGTACCTTAACAAGCTGTATAGGCTTCCTGGTGGTTCAGTGGTAAAGAATCTCCCTACAATATAGGAGCTACAGAAGACATGGGTTCAATCATAGGATCAAGAAGATCCCCTGGAGGAGGACATGGCAACCCACTCCAGTACTCTTGCCAGGAGAATCCCATGGACAGAGGAGCCTGGTGGGCTACTGTCCATAGGGTCGCAATGAGTCGAACATGATTGACGTGACTTAGCACACATGCATTGAACAAGATGGATAATACACTTCCATTCATATAGATGAAAAGAAATATATGCACAAACATAGGTATATTTTCCCTTATGCATACCCTATCACTAAAAGAACATCCTAGAAACAAGAATAGTAAAAATAGCCCTAAAGAGGGATGTTAAGGGTCTACGAGAATTTGTTGTGGTTCAGTGCTAAGCTGGGGCCAACTCTTTGTGACCCCATGGGCTGCAGCATGTCCAGCTACCCTGTCCTTCATCATTTCCTGGAGTTTGCTTGAACTCATGTCCATTGAGTCAATGATGCCATCCAAGCATCTCATCCTCTGTCGTACCCTTTTCCTCCTGCCCTCAATATTCCCCAGCAGCAGGGTCTTTTCCAATGAGTCTGCTCTTTGCATTGTGTGGCCAAAGTATCGGAGCTTCAGCTTCACCTAAGTCCTTCCAATGAATATTCAGGGTTGTTTACCTTTAGGACTGACAGGTTTGATCTCCTTAAAGTCCAACAGAGTCTAAAGAGTCTTCTTCAGGACACAGTTCAAAAGCATCAATTCTATGGTGCTTGACATTCTTTATGGTCCAACTCTCACATCCATACATGACTACTGGAAAAACCATAGCTTTGTCTATACAGACCTTTATCTGCAAAGTGATATCTCTGATTTTTAATATGCTCTCTAAGTTGGTCATAGCTTTTCTTCTAAGGATCAAATATCTTCATTTTATGGCTGCAGNCTTTATGGTCCAACTCTCACATCCATACATGACTACTGGAAAAACCATAGCTTTGTCTATACAGACCTTTATCTGCAAAGTGATATCTCTGATTTTTAATATGCTCTCTAAGTTGGTCATAGCTTTTCTTCTAAGGATCAAATATCTTCATTTTATGGCTGCAGTCATCATCTATAGTGATTTGGAGCTGAAGAAAACAAGGTCTGTAAATCTTTCTACTTTTTCCCCATCTCTTTGACATGCAGTGATGGGACCAGATGCCATTATCTTAGTATTCTGAATGTTGAGTTTTAAGCCAGGTTTTTCACTCTCCTCTTTCACCTTCATCAAGGGGCTCTTTAGTTCCTCTTCATTTTCTGCTATCTGGCTGGTACCATCTGTATATCTGAGGTAATTGATGTTTTTCCCAGCAATCTTGATTCCAGCTTCTGCTTCATCCAGCCCAGCATTTCACATGATGTACTTTTCATAAAAGTTAAATAAGCAGGGTGACCATATACAGCCTTGACATACTCCTTGCCCAAATTTGAACCAGTCTAATGTTCCATGTCCAGTTCTAACTGTTCCTTCTTGAACTGAATACAGGTTTCTCAAGAGGCAGGTATGGTAGTCTGGTATCCCCATCTCTTGAAGAATTTTTCAAAGTTTGTTGTGATTCACACAGTCAAAGGATTTAGTGAAGTAAATGAAGCAGAAGTAGAAGCTTTTGTGGAATTCTCTTGCTTTTTCTATGATCCAACAGATGTCAGCAATTTGATCTCTGGTTCCTCTGCCTTTTCTAAATCCAGCAGTACATTTGAAAGGTCTCTGTTCATGAACTGCTGAATCCTTGCTAACATGTGAAATGANTTCTCTTGCTTTTTCTATGATCCAACAGATGTCAGCAATTTGATCTCTGGTTCCTCTGCCTTTTCTAAATCCAGCAGTACATTTGAAAGGTCTCTGTTCATGAACTGCTGAATCCTTGCTAACATGTGAAATGAGCACAAGTCTATGGCAATTTTTTACATTCTTTAGCATTACCCTTCTTTGGGATTGGAATAAAAACTGACTTTTCCAGTCCTGTGGCCACTTATGAGCTTTCCAAATTTGCTGGTATACTGAGTGTTGCACTTTAACAGCATTATCTTTTAGGATTTGAAAGAGCTTAGTTGTAATTCCATCACCTCCATCACCTTCGTAGTAACACTTCCTAATGCCCACTTGACTTCAGACTCCAGGATGTCTGGCTATAGGTGAGTCGTCACACCTTCATGGTTATCTGGGTCATTAAGACCTTTTCTTGTACAGTTCTTTTGTGTATTCTTGCCACCTCTTTTTAATCTCTTTTGCTTATGCTGCTAAGTCACTTCAGTCGTGTCCAACTCTGTGCGACCCCATAGACGGCAGCCCACCAGGCCCCACTGTCCCTGTGATTCTCCAGGCAAGAACACTGGAGTGGGTTGCCATTTCCTTCTCCAATGCATGAAAGTGAAAAGTGAAAGTGAAGTCACTCAGTCATGTCTGACTCTTAGCGACCCCATGGACTGCAGCCTACCAGGCTCCTCCGTCCATGGGATTTTCCAGGCAAGAGTACTGGAAAGGGGCGCCATTGTCTTCTCCATTGCTTATGCTAGGTCTTTGCTATTTCTGTCCATTATTGTGCCCATCCTTGCATGAAATCTTCCCTTCATATCTCTATTTTCTTGGCAGAGATCTCGTCTTTCCCATTCTATTCTTTTCCTCTATTTCTTTGCATTGTTCACTTAAGAAGGCTCTCTTATCTCTCCTTGCTATTCTTTGGAAATCTGCGTTCAGATGTGGATATCTTTCCTTTTCTCCTTTGCCTTTCACTTCTCTTTTCTCAGCTATTTGTAAAGCCACCCCAGACAATCATCTTGTCTTCTTTTACTTCCTTGTGTTTGGGACAGGTTAGGTCACTGTCTCCTGTACAATGGTACAAACCTCTGTCCATAGTTCTTCAGGAACTCTATCAAATCTAATGCCTTGAATCTATTTGTCACTTCCATTGTGTAATCATTCGGGATTTGATTTAGGTCATATCTGAATGGTCCAGTGATTTTCCCTATTTTCTTCAATTTAAGTCAGAGTTTTGTTATAAGGAGCTCATGATTTGAGCCACAGTCAGCTCCTGGTCTTGTTTTTGCTGACTGTGTAGAGCTTCTCCATCCTTGGCTGCAAAGAATATAATCAATCTGATTTCGGTATTGACCATCTGGTGATGTTCAGGTGTAGAGTCATCTCTTGTGTTGTTGGAAGAGAGCTTTTCTGTGACCAGTGCATTCCCTTGGCAAAATGCTGTTAGCCTTTACCCTGCTTCATTTTGTACTCCAAGGCCAAACTTGCCTGTTACTCCAGGTATCTCTTGACTTCTTACTTTTGCATTCCAATCGCCTGTGATGAAAAGGACATATTTTTTGGTGCTAGTTCTAGAAGGTCCTGTAGGTCTTCATGGAACCATTCAACTTTAGTTTCTTCAGCATTAGTGGTTGAGGCATAGACTTGGATTACTGTGATAGTGAATGGTTTGCCTTGGAAACAAATTGAGATCATTCTGCCAATTTTTGAGATTGTGCCCAAATACTGCATTTTGGATTCTTCTGTTGGCTCTGAGAGCTACTCCATTTCTTCTCAGGGATTCTTGCCCTTAGCAGTAGATATAGCGGTCATCTGAGTTAGATTAGCCCATTCTCATCCATTTTAGTTTTGATCCCTAAAATGTCAATGTTCACTCTTGCCACCTCCTGCTTGACCATGGCCAGTCAACCTTGATTCATGGACTTCATATTCCAGTTTCCTATGCAATACTGTTCTTTACAGCATTAGATTTTATTTTCATCACCAGACATATCCACAACTGAGCACTGTTTCCACTCTGGCCGAGCCTCTTCATTCTTTCTGGAGGTATTTCTCCACTCTTGCCCTATAGCATATTGGACACCTATGCACCTGGGGGCTCATCTTCCAGTGTCATATCTTTTTGCTTTTTCATACTGTTCATGGGGTTCTCAAGGCAAGAATACTGAAGTAGTTTGCCATTCCCTTCTCAATAAGCATTAGAGTCAGTAAAATTTCTTCTAGACTCTGGAAAAACTGTTTAGCCATCTTTAGTTAANTCTTCCAGTGTCATATCTTTTTGCTTTTTCATACTGTTCATGGGGTTCTCAAGGCAAGAATACTGAAGTAGTTTGCCATTCCCTTCTCAATAAGCATTAGAGTCAGTAAAATTTCTTCTAGACTCTGGAAAAACTGTTTAGCCATCTTTAGTTAACAATTTAATAGGTCAGTTGTTTATGTCTTCATAACAATTCTTCCAGAATCAATAAGAACCCAAGAGAGATATAATCAGAGAATCTAATAGATTCTTGTTCTAAGACCAAATTTTTCTGCTTACCAATCTCAATAATTGTGTTTATTCTAAATTCTGTGCCACATGACCCATCAACGAAAAATAAAAACATAAGGAGAAAACTGCAGGAAGTGTACATTCTTGTGACTCTGAGTCAAGCAAGTCAAAAACCCTGTAGAACTAAGATCCTGGCAAAGACTGATCTGTGCATGGACCACCCATGGTTACTTCAAACATGAAACCCCCTCCTCTTCCTCATGCCATTATAATGGAACAGCATGTGTAAATGAAGGGTATTTGGAGAGGAGCAACACATGTGCTATTTGTCTTAACCCACCCTATAGGGAGATACTTGAAAAGCTTTGTGTAACAGTGAACACATTGAAAAAGAGGTATTGTTGATTCCATTTTAAAAGGCACCAAGACCATGTGTTCAAAAATGTCTTAGGTATGATAGTGTTAGGGTCAGAAGTTCAGTTGCTCAGTCGTGTCTGACTCCTTGTGATCCCATGAACTGCACCATGCCAGGCCTCCCTGTCCATAACCAACTCCTGGAGTTCACCCAAACTCATGTCCATTGAGTCAGTGGCTGTTGACCAAAACGACTCACCTTGGCCAGGTGCAGTAATAACTGCTTGCATGAGTTCTCTCACAATAGGAGGTCCTGATAAGGAACATGAAGCCGCCACCAAAAACTAACCAGGAGAGCTCCAGAGGACCCAAAAGGAGGGAGGAGACACCAGTCCATAAAGTGTCCTGCCAACCTCCCAGAAACCCTCACACTGGAATCCATCTTGGCTGAGAGATACATTTTGTACCAGGAAGGACCCTGAGTCAGACCAAATATGGGCCGAAACAAGATGAGTGGTCAGAGATGACCCAGAAAGCAAACGGCATCACTCTGAACCCTGAGACTGGGAGTCACACGGCCGAGCAGTTCTCCTGGGTTCTCTTATTCTCACGCTGTCCACTTCAGTGCCACTTGCCAACAAACTCTCTTGCTTTCTCAGCATGTGTGTGTCTTTGGACAATTCATTTCTGAGTGTTAAAGAAAGACCGTGCTCAGGCCCTGGAAGGGGTCTCCCTTCCAGTAAATAATGTAATTTGTTCAATCTTGTCATACTAGGTCTAAACATTTCATTCATCATGTTGCCCAATTTCTGTATGTAAAGGAACCCCATACAGGAAGGAGATAGGAAAATTCACAGATGTCACTATCCACCAAGTTCATCAAAGGAAACTGACCTAATCCTAGACTCCTGAATTACTCTTCTACCACATGAAAATTAATCATGAGATCCTGTTAAATCAACCTGAGAGAATCCTCTGAATCCTCCCTACATCATTGCCTCATACAGTCTACACATACCTTCACTTACTGACACCACCCAAATTCAAAATCTCTTGTATCTTCCATCTGGGAAGTGTTATTACCTCCTGCAAGTTTCCTTCCAGGGACTCTCAAGCTTGGCTGCACATTAGAATTATCTAGAAAGCTTCTGAAAAGCACTCACGTATGGATGAAATTTGTGGTATGTAAATTATATCTGCAGCCATGAAATTAAAAGACACTTGCTCCTTGGAAGAAAAGCTATAAGCAACCTAAACCGCATATTAAAAAGCAGAGACATCACTTTGCTGATAAAGGTCTGTGTAGTCAAAGCTATGGTTTTTCCAGTAGTCATCTATGGATGTGAGAATTGGACCATAAAGAAAGCTGAGTGCCAAAGAATTGATGCTTTCAAACTGTGGTGCTGAAGAAGACTCTTGAGAATCCCTAGGACTTCAAGGAGATCAAACCTGTCAATCCTAACCCTGAATAGTCACTGAAAGGACTGATGCTGACGCTGAAGCTTGAATACTTCGGCCACCTGATGCAAAGAGCCAACTCACTGGAAAAGACTCTGATGCTGGGAAAGATTGAGGACAGCAATTGAAGAGGGCAACAGAGTTGCATGAGTTTGAGCAACCTCTGGGACTTAGTGAAGGGCAGGGGAGCCTGGCATGCTGCAGTCCATGGGGCAGAGAGAGTCAGACATGACTGAGCAACTGGACAACTACAACCAATTATTATCTCAATGAGACTATCACAAAAATACTCATTTATGTGTAAACTCCACTGTAGGCTAATTAAATCAGTGGCTCTTGCATTCTTTGAAACACAAGAGATTCTAGTGAGCAGTCATGGTAAACAATCACTGCTGTAGTCTCACACATCAGTAGCCTCCAAACCTGGTTTACTAGAATGTCTGGAGGAGCTTTTTGAAATGTGGAAACTTACACAAAATTTATACAGCCTCCCCATACCTCAACGCCCAACCTCTAATTTATCAGACTTGCATTACTAGTTTTTTTTTTTTTTTTAATGCTATCCAATTGATTCTGATTCAGGTGATAGTGAGATACAGCTGCATCAAAACAGACTACCCACACAAGAATATTTATGCTTTCTTCATTAGTGCTTCTCAAATGCTAAAGTGCCTACAAAGAATCTGCAGTCATGTTAATATGCAGAATTGATTCAGTAGGACTGGGAGGGTCTAAGAGTCTGCATTTCTATTAAACTCCCAGATGATGCTGATGCTACTAATGCTGGACCACATTTGGAGTCAGTAAAGTCCTGGATCTCCTAGAGATTTTATTTACCACAAAAACTCATCCTCAACTAATAAGGCTTAAAGACTAGTTTTCCCAGGCTTGGTCTAGTTTGTAACTATATACTAAAGGTGTGTCTTTTTTAATCCCTGACTACTTTATACTCAACAGCTACTAGAAGTAGTTGCCCATTTCTCTCCAGCTTAAGTTTGTTGGGTTTTACCTAGAAGTCCCTTTTCCGATAGATAATGGGAAATGTTTTTGTATTCTCTATTTACACCACTTGAATTAATTGACTAAACCTACCTATAAAAGCAATTTTTTAAATATATTGCTAAAATGTGAAATATATTACTAAAACTACCGTTGCTGCTTTCACTTTATTGCCTTTAAAACTCCGATTAAATGCTATCCGCCAGGAAACCTTCCAATGTTTTTGTATTCTCTATTTACACCACTTGAATTAATTGACTAAACCTACCTATAAAAGCAATTTTTTAAATATATTGCTAAAATGTGAAATATATTACTAAAACTACCGTTGCTGCTTTCACTTTATTGCCTTTAAAACTCCGATTAAATGCTATCCGCCAGGAAACCTTCCCTGGCTGTGCTTGCTCATAACATTTGCTTCTGTAAGCCAGTGTATTACCTTCAGAAACCACCAAGTAGCCCTGGATAGCCCACAGCTGGGATGCCATGCATCTGTTTTATGCATCAAAGTTCTCATCCTATCCACTAGGACTCGCATCTGAGAGGGTGGCTTCTCTGCTAGTTCAACACTGAACAGCTACACAAGAACTCAATTTGAAAATCATCAACTCATTCATTAGATAAAATGTACCTACTGATATCCATTTATATTCAGCTGCAGATTCCCCAAATTTTCAGACTGCAAAAGATTAAACGTTGGTTTATATGTGTACTTTTTCTTCCATTCAGGAAACAGACTCAAGCCATCATGGAAATTGCACCCTCTGATTCTTTCTTTAGAATCTCTAGGCATAGAGACTCCATATCAGTTCTAAGTAATCTATTCAAAGGTTCCCAAAATGATTATCAAAGATTACCTGAAAAATGCTAGTGCTGATTAAGATTTGTTATCTGCTTTCCAGGTGATGAGACCAGACAATCTTTCAACATAACTTCCAGGTGTGGAAAGAGTTGGCTCCAAGTCATCTTCTATAAAAGAGAAGCTTACAAGTCAACAGCAGAGAGAAAGAGGGAGAGAGATTGCCCAGGAAGAAAAGGTTCAAGGAGCTTTGATGAGATAAATTATGAGACGAAGAAAGAGCAAGTGAGATGAAAAGGTCAGAGGCATAGTTTTGGATGCTGTGTACCTGAATAGGAAGTAGAATACCCGTTAATGAAATGTGGGGTGCAGCCATATTGCTGACTAAAGACATATACGTATGGTGAATGGCACATATTCTGAATAATCAACTGAAAAAGAAACGTTTTGCTTCTGAGGAAACAAAATTAGGGTATGTTATTCCTTACTGATGTTGCCTGAGGCAGTTACATCTGATTACAGCTTCGAAGCATACGCTCTTCCCTTCTTCAGTTTCCTTTTACTGATTTCTCTGGCATGAACCATAGTTCTGCTTCCCTATATAAATCTTCGCCACGCTTTATGTGCTGGGTTTTGTTACAACTTAACCACCTATCTTTAGTCTGTCATTTTTTATATCCCCCATCCGTATAAAGAATTGTTACTGTGCTATATTCCTCACAGAAAACGCCGAGAACTTTCAGGGCAAAGAATGCTCCGATAAAATGAACTATTGATGTTTAAAATGAAAATAGAATTCAAGTCAGAGTTCTGCAGTTCTGCAGGGGGAAAAAAAACAACTTAGCTGAAAATTATAAATAAAATCCAGAGATCACTCTCTGTAGGACAATAATAGCGAGACAACTGTGACATATGAAGTTTCAATATTTCAACTTGTATTGTTCTTTCCTTCAAATAACAATGGAGTAATTTACAAGCACTCAAGTGTTTCTATTCCAGGCCATTACACTTGTGTTTAATAATTTTCACATTTATTGACTTGATTGTTGTATGACATCTGGCTATTAGCTGCATCAGCTCTCTAGAAATTCACCTGCGACATTAGCGACACTGATGGCTTCTATTAATAAAACCAAGATAAACAACTTAAGAGACTAAGCCTTCATAAAGATACCTTTGTTGCTAGTTTAAATTCATTCTCTTCTGCATATATGAGAAGATATCCCTATTCCCCTGATAATGACAGGAGCATGGCTCCCCATTTTCTTTGCTTCTCATGAACTTCAGCTACCAACTGGGCAGCGTGATGAGTACCTGGCCATTGTGAGATACACTGAGCCATCAGACAGGAAGAAACCCTACACAGACATTTAAGATAAATGAGTGTGCTCAGTATCTGCTATGGGTATCAGGTTTATAGCAATGTTCAAACCAAATTCAATCCCCTTCCTATAGAACACATATATTTTGATTAATTTATTTACTTCATCTTCACAATAAACTTACTATGTAGGTATTATTATTTACATTTTTTGAATGATAAAACTGAAGCTAAAAATTTGCTGAGTACACAGTGAATAAGTGATTGGGCAGGATTTAATACCAAGATACTCTAATTTCAAAGCCATGCTCTTAACCTCTTAACTATGCTGATATTCCAAGGCAAACCCAAAAGGAGGGCTGGAAACAAGGTAAGTTCTTAGAGGACTGGGTGTCTTTATATGGGCAGATATGTTTGTCAGTTTCTAGGCAAGCAGGATAGGTAGGGTGTCCAGTTGTCAAAATGAGGGAGGGGAAAATTTCCAGATATTATCCACCTGGCAAGTGGAAAAGCCAATGTGACTAAGAATCTCTCCTACTTGGAGATACCGTCTCAGGCACCTTCAGGCTCAGGTCTTGGACAGTGACTTCTCAAATTTCTTCAGACACAAATTCTAGTGTCGTGGGACTCTTTGCAACTCATCATGAATGATGGAGATATTATATATCCCAGTCCTACTGTGCTGAAAGTGTACAGCCAGCTTCCAGTTTTATTCTCACTGAATCTGCCACAAGGCTCCACACTGGAATCCTGATCAGTTTCCTTCTGGCTTCAGGCTATTTCAATAAAACAGTCTTGGACTGACCTGATGAGTAAGCTACTGGGGGTATGAGATGAACAAGCATGCCATTAAGGGGAGGAAAATGATTTCATCCCTTTGATTTAAGTGACCACATCATCTCTGACAGCACCGTGCATAAGTGTTAGTCGCTCGGTTGTGTCTGACTTCTTGCAGCCTCATGGACTGTAGCCCACAGGCTCCTCTGTCCATGGGATTCTCCAGGCAAGAACACTGGAGTGGGCTGCATTTCCTACTCCAGGGGATCTTCCCAACCCAAGGATCGAACTCACATCTCTCACATCTCTTGCAGTGCCAGGCAGGTTCTTTACCACTAGCGCCACCTGTGAAGCCCAAGAATACTGGAGTGGGTCGCCATTCCCTCCTCCAGAGGATCTTCCTGATCCAGGGATCGAATCTGAGTCTCCCGCATTGTAGGCAGATTCTTTACCATCTGAGCCACCAGGGAATCCCTGATAGCACCATACTTATCTATGAATACTTATATATTTATGACAAGGGAAGAAATAAGTGAATATACAAAGAGTACCTAACTCTGTGTCAGGCACTGTGCCCTCATACTTCCTCCTCAAAGCTTACAATGACCTGAAAAAAAGCTCAGAGAGGTTAACTAACTTTCCCNCCTGATAGCACCATACTTATCTATGAATACTTATATATTTATGACAAGGGAAGAAATAAGTGAATATACAGAGTACCTAACTCTGTGTCAGGCACTGTGCCCTCATACTTCCTCCTCGAAGCTTACAATGACCTGAAAAAAAGCTCAGAGAGGTTAAATAACTTTCCCAAACAGGGTCACACCAACCGTAAGCAGGAAAGTTGTAGAGTTGCCTCCATAGTTGGTGTTTTTCCAATATATTCTTCAGATCCTTAATTGGTAATTTCCAGCCTCCAGCATAAGAATCATGGCAATAAAAAATGCAAAAATCCTCCAAATAACACTACAAATAAAAAATCAATTTAATTTTTAAAAGTTTAATAATAAATGTATGCCCCACAACCCTCTGTGTGGAAGAACAGATCTAATTAAATATCAGGTTACATAACTTCACAAAAGGTTGGGACTTGATGGACTAAATGTACAAGTTTTCCTCTGCACTTTAATTCCCCTCCCAACCCCCCTTTCCCAGAGTAACATTATTAAGCCAAGAGCCAGCAAAGATGCCCTTCTTGAGATAATTAAAGGATGTTGACAACTTCTAGAAACCCTCATCAAATAAATGGAAGGTAGGCTGTGTAATTTTCCAGGCAAGGAACCATCCTGAGGGCTTAAAAAACAAACACTTCTGTTTCCACATTCTAAGGCCTTCTGTTCTTGCCGAGTGGACAGGGAAATTCACTGCTTTCAAACTCCAGACCGTAAAAGCCAAATGGAGTGTTTCCACAAGATCGAAAATTTCGAAAGAAAGAGTCTGGCTCTGTTCTGTAGGCTTTAGGTCTCCTAAGTTTCTGAGGATTGCCTGTTCACCTGTATGTACACGTGTTTAGAACTTGTCCATTCATGCTGCCATCACCTTAGTTCAGAAGCTCACCAGGCCCCCAAAGCCTTAGTTATTTAATAAACATTAAGCACATCAAGAGACCCTGGGGATTTTCATCCAGGCAAACTTGTATTCTAAAGGCAGTCCTGCCCCATCCAGCCAGCCCTAAGACTGATCTGTTTGAATTATCTCAAACCAGACCACACACTGTAGCAAGTACCTAGACTCATGAATCTGTTGGTCAACAGCAAATCGACCAGTTCATAGGGCTTTTCTGTTTCCTTCTTTCAACTTCTCAAAGTTGAGATACTGACTGTACTCTCAGCAGCCCCTACTCACCTGCACCATCCATTTATCTTGAGTTGATATAGAATTGAAACTCTTGAAAATGTGTGTGTTTGAACGTATCTGTGTGTCTGTGTGTGTGTTTTGAAAAGCAGAGAGAAAGGGAAAGGAAAGGAAGCCCCAGAGTGAGTGATAGTTTAATTTCATATATACTCTAGGTCTGTCAGTGATTCTAATCCATGTAGAGTTATCCTCTGCTTATGTAACTAAGTAGAAAAGTGTGAACTCTGGATTCAGAATTTGTTGTTGTTTAGTTGCTAAGTCAGGTCTGACTCTTTGTGACCTCATGAACTACAGCATACCAGGCTCCCCTGTCCTTCACTAACTCAGAATGTCCTGCTTTAAATACTGACTCTATTTATTAACTCAATGGCCTTGGGCAAATAACTCAAGCTCTCAATGTCTATGTCTAAAATGGGGGAATATTGATTATAGGATTAAATGAGGTAATACATGTAAGAGGTATAAAACAGAAGACAGCACATGGCAGGCACTTCAGAGAGGTCAGCCACCGATCATGTCATTATTCTGTCCTGTAGAGCAGGGCCTTTCCTCCAAAGGAACTTGCATTCATCCTGTTGAAGGGTCTGGTAAACACCCAAAGTCCACCCAACACCAGAAAGAACACATCCCCCTTTATGAGAAGGACTGACTGAAAACAAGGAAAGTGTCAAATCTGGGATGAAAAGAAAACAGATGATGGAGTTTCAGAAATGTATCTTATCTGTGGTGTATATCAAGCCAAAGATCCTTTCTAGCACTTTGCATTTGCTTCTAGTTCATTTCCAGACTTCTTCATGAACGCACTTTTCCTCAACAAAGAGCAAACCTCCCCTCTGTAAAACTTGTCAGTTTCTTCCTTGGTTAAAGACCTTCCTTGAGGTATTCCTCTGACTAATGACAACTGTCTTCCAACCTATGGAAGGCCTTAGCAGAACAGGCCTTATTCCCTCCCATTCAAGACAGAGTGTTTGATCCCAGGCTAGGCCAGGGAGAAAGAACACTACTTTAGAATGCAAGACATTCAGAAAATATTAAGTCTGAAAATTTATAAGTTTTGAGACCTCACAAGCAGTCAGAATCTAGGACATCTGACTTAATGTGCTGTCTAGAAATCTCCCTTGATCATGTGATATCATTGTACTTACTGGTTAGGGACTCTCAAGTTTAAAAAGGGTGACTTCACCATGAATTCCCCTTTCATATTCCAAAACAAACCAACAGAAATTAAGCAATAAAAAAATTAAATATACTTTCACTAATCTAATCTCTTTCTCTGAAGGAAGGGAGTCAAGGAAATAACATAATACTTAGACATTACAACATGTCAGATAGCCTCATCTTAGTCTTACCTCATTCTAGCTTTAATAAAAAGATCCGGGAGAGCAGGAACCATTTTTATTCAGTATTCTACACTCAGTGCTTAGAACACTACTTGGCATACAGGGGTTCTCAATAAACACACACTGAATGATTGAATGATACCACCTGTTATCTTACAGATCAGTAAGCTGATAAACACTAAGAATTTAAATAGTACTTAGACAGAGGGAAAGCTGTAGTTTGAAAACTGTGAATCCACAGCCAATATTTTTCCCACTATTCCATGTTGTACTATTTCATGGAATATTAAAAACAAAGGCAAAAATAATCCCTTTGCCAACTGCACTGATACAGTCAGAGCAGAGAGTTAAAACACTTGCTATGGACCACGGCCAGAGCAAAATGTGAGATCATCAGAGGATGAATGCAGTTCCAGGGCTGCTGGTTAAGGTTCCCTTATCAGAGGATGAAACTGGTACCCTGAGAGAACAAGGGTGCATCACAGCTTTATGCAGAGATTGGCAGCTCTAAGCAAGGAAAAAGGGGGAAGATGTCGTCATTTGTCATTCACATGTCTAGCCTGAAAAGCCTTTTGTTTCATTAACAGCAAGGACTCCAGAGCAAATAAGAACTAAAGAACCATCAAATTTGATTATCTACTTTCATTTAAAAGGGACTAGAAATTCCCCTTGGGCTTCCCTTATAGCTCAGCTGGTAAAGAAACCGCCTACAATGCAGGAGACCCCAGTTCGATTCCTGGGTTGGGATGATCCCCCAGAGAAAGGAAAGGCTACCCACTCCAGTATTCTGGCCTGGAGAATTCCATGGGCTATGCAGTCCATGGGGGTCACAAAGAATCAGACACAACTGAGCAACTCTCACTTTCATTTTAAGAAATTCCACCCAGGAAAAGGCTACAAATCAGATAAGACTGTAATACTCAAAATTATACATCAATTAAGGACACCTAGGGCAGAAATGGATGTTTCCAAGCAAAGGCAAAAAAATGTTTACAAAGAGTCCCAACTAGAGCACTTTTGACAATAAGGGAAAAATACATGATCCTTGAAGATTACTAGTTTGATTTTTTTCAACTGATATCCTCTCGTTCTTTCATAGCACAAAGGATAAAAGAACATTTAATCACCAAGCACTTATCTGGTCGAATGGGGAAAAGTTGCTTCTTCCCAGATTCACTGCAAAACCTTTAGCCCTGTTTTATAATAACTGATAGTAAATTTAGAGTTAAAACGAGCAGTGCCCCCTTAGAATTATTTACTCCACAGTTAATATCTAGCCCTATCTAATGCAGCTAGGACTAGACATCTCTTTGAATTCAATATATGCAATCCAACACCAGGTTACCAGGAAAATAAAAAAGAAATCTATTGTCTAGTGTAGTAAAAACAGAATTAATGGTTTGTACTTTTTTTTTTTTTTTGATGAAGCCTGTTAATAATTCTCTAGACATCCTCACTGAATCAGGGTAGAAAATACTTCTGTGGGGACATGAACAGATCACATTAAAGCAAATTGAATCAAGGAGCAAAATCATCAATTGATTCTGGAAAAATCTAAGATCACTGTGTCCTAGAGACCCAAGGTGACTGGTGACTTCTGAAAAAGAAATGTAGAAATTACATACAAAAGTAAGGACGCCATCTATGTTTGAATTTCTCTAAAATCCTGACATCATGAAGCCAGCGGGAACTGAATCCTTTTAAAACGTGCCTCTCGGATGAAACAGCTTCCTAACTGTCCTCCTGCTATCCAGGGTCATTTAATCCATTAGGCTTTGAGCCTATAAGCTTTTTTAGGAGCCTATAAGCTTTTTTAGGAGCCTTTAAGATGTCGGCGCAGTGGGAGGTGGGGAGTATGTGCTCAAAAATACAAAAAGGAAACTATACAATCAATATGAATAACTGTTAATTTGTCTGAAAAACATACCATTATGTAAACTTCACAAATAAAGTCCACATTTGCAGAAATATCTTCACATCTGACAATAACTTGTAGGTGAGATTTTTCTCACTTATTCTAGGTTTGCATAATGGTTGTTGAGAAGTCAAAGTCATTCATGAATTAAATGTGTAACCCAGGTCAAAGGTCAAAAATTTCAAAAGAAAAACTAATAAATTCCTTTAAAATTATTACAGTTTGGGACTTGCCTGGTGGCTTAGACAATAAAGTGGCTGCCTACAATGTGGGAAACCCGGGTTCAATTCCTGGGTTGGGAGGATCCCCTGGAGAAGGAAATGGCAACCCACTTCAGTACTCTTGCCTGGAAAATCCCATGGACTGAGGATCCTGGTAGGCTACAGTCCATCGGGTGGCAAAGAGGCGGACATGACTGCATGTTTTAACTAACTAAAAATTGTTATTTAAGAGATGATGTGGGTGCATTTTAATTTGCTTAATATGAAGTGGGTTAGGAACTCCGTGATATGAAAACTTAACATTTACAAGGAGTTAAAATGCCTCCCCTGCCCCCAGCATCCTCTACTCTTTCTCCTTTTCCTATCCTTCCTACAAAAACCCTTCCGAGTGATGTCTGTAAAATACTAATGTAATCACAGAACTCCTCTGCTTATACTCTTGAGTGACTTCTCACTGCAGTTGGGATAAAACCCACACTCCTTACCATAACCTAGAAGATATCCAGGGCCAGGGCTCACCTTGGACCACTCAATCCCTCACTCTCCAACTTGAGGAAATCCTATTAATTCTACCTTCAAAACATACCCAGAACTGGCCCATTCTCACCACCTCCTCCGCTCTCACCCTATACTAAACAACCATCATCCCCTTCCTGGAGAATGACCACTGTCTCCAAACAGGTCTCTCTTCTATCCTTGCTTGCTGTAGTCAATTTTTACAGAGCAGCCTAAGTATGTTTCAAAAGGAGTCATGCCATGTTATTCCTCTACTCAAAATTCTCCAGTGAAAGACTTCAAACAGAATAAAATCCAAAGTCTCCATCAATGGCCTACTAGGTCCCCCAGGGAGCAATCTGGTCCCTTGCTCCCTCTGTTTTTCTCCACTTCTTTCATCTTAATTTTCTCTTCTTGTTCTGTTCATACTGGCCTTCTGATGGTTTCCTAACCCATCCAAACATTTCTGCCTTTGGGTCTTTGCACTGGCTGTTCCCTTGGCTTGGAACATACTTCTTCAAGACTTATGTTGGGCTAACTCCCTCACTTCCTTCAAGTCTCTGCTTCACTGTCAGTCTCTAACAAGCCCTACTTTGAATACCATATTATAAGCCATGACCTATCACTGCCATGCCAACCACACCAGCACAGGTGATCCTGCTCTGCTTTTACCCAGGGCACCATCTTCTAATCTTGCCTCTAGTTTTTACAGTAGGTTTGTTGGGGTTTTGTTTATTGTCTGTCTGCCCCTGCTAGAATATAAGTTCCAACAGAGCAGGGATATTTGATGTTCACAATATATTTCAAGTTTCTAGAACTATTCCTGGCAGCTCAATAAACACGGGTTAAGTGATGAATTGGTCTATTTGTTCTTCCCACACTGGGCTTTTCAGTCTGTTGTATAATAAAGAATTTGTCTGGTCTTTATGCCAGATTCTGGGCACTGGACTTTTAAAACTCTTAGAATTTCCTAAATAATAGAAGTGTCTTTGTTATTCCTGAGGTTCCGTATCACACCTGAGTTTATGCTAATAGGATGACTCTTGGTGGCCCCCTTGATAACCTCAGGATGGGAGCTAGTCACCAGAAAGCCCAGCTACGTTATCAGAGCGTTGAAACACTGAGCCACATGACCTCCAGGGAGAGGAGTAGGGCTGGAAACTGACTTCTACATAGCCAATGATTCAATTAATCATATTTACATAACAAAATCTCAATTAAAAACTCTGTACAACAAAGCTCACTGGCCTTCCTGGTTGGTAAACACACTAATGTGCCAGGAAGGTGACACATCCCGACTCCACTGGGACATGGAAGCTCTGTGTTTAGGATACTCCTAGCCCTCACCCTGTACTTCTTTTCATTAAGCTGGTCCTGATTTATATCCTTTATACACTGTAGTTATAAACATAGAAATTTCCTGGCTTCTTTGACTTTTTCTAGTGAATTATTGAACCTAAGGATGGCCATGAAAGGAAAGCAGTCTTGCTGTAAGCTGTGCCCTTTAACTTGCAGGGTCTGTGCTAACTCCACTAGTGCTTAGGGCCAGAACTGAACTTCAGTCCATCTGTTGATGTAGGAATATAGTTCTTCATACTTCTTAGGGATGAGTGGTCTACAGTTCACTCTTTCTACTTTTTTTTCATTTTTAGTTAGTTTATAAAGTAGGGAAAGAGCATTAACCAAAAGGGATCAAATGCATAGACTTATATACAACTGAAGACAATGTCCTATAATCCTCATATTCCTAGACCAGCATCATTGAAAGGAAATATAGTAAGCCTCAAATCTTAGTCACTTACCTAGCTTTAATTTTTTTGGTAACTACTTTTTTAAAAGTGTATAAGGTGAAATTAATTGTAATAAATTTATATTTAACTATTTTCAAAATATGACCCCAAATCGTGATGAATAGTAAAAATTGAGATATTTTACTTTTTTCACATTCATCAAAATCTGCTGTGTATTTTACACTCATACTGAAACCAAGTACAGATGCTATGGGTTTTCTGGGGTACAAAAGTCTTCTCTTGCCCCCTATTCCTTATTTGTTGAAAAAAGGCTTTCATCTCCTAGGCCTTCCAAGACTTCCAAAGAACAGGCTCAAGCAGTTCATGATTAGAACAAGAGTCACAGGTCTCCTAGCTCCTCCTGAAGGGGCATAGTCAAAGCTATGGTTTTTCTAGTAGTCATGAACAGATGTGAGAGTGGGACCATGAAGAAGGCTGAGTACCAAAGAGTTGATACTTTTGAACTATGGTACTAGAGAAAACTCTTTGAGAGTCCCTTGGACTGCAAGGAGAACCAACCAGCCCATCCTAAAGGAAATCAGTCCTGAATATTCATTGGAAGGACTGATGCTGAAGCTCCAATACTTTGGCCACCTGATGCAAAGAGCTGACTCATTGGAAAAGACTGTGATGCTGGTAAGGATTGAAGGCAGGAGGAGAACAGGATGACAGAGGACAAGAAGGTTGGATGGCATCACCAACTCAATGAACACAAGTTTGAGCAAACTCCGGGAGTTGGTGATGGACAGGGAAGCCTGCCAAGCTGCAGTCCATGGGGTTGCAAAGAGTTAGACATGACCAAGCAACTGAACGACAACAGACTTCATAGATTAATAAGTGGAGATATCAACCATTTTGGGGAAGGGGCAGAGATTTTTCAGGAATTGGGTCACAAATATTGAGACCCAAAGTCTAGTGGAAGTCGGACTTGTCTGCCATATTAGACCCATTTAGTTGTAAGCAGTGTACGTAGTGACCTCAGGCTATGGCATTCTTTTAAAGTTTGTGCCTTCCTTCCTGTTTCACTGTCAAGAGCTACGTGTTGCTTATAGCTATCATACTGGACACAGTAGGTCTAGATACCAGAAACTACCTTGAAAATAATAGACTCACCAGTTATAAGAGGCAAAATGGAAGAATGACTGGCCTGAACCAAGTCCTGCCTAAATCACTTTCTTTCTGGTGGATCCTAAGGCTAGAGGGTGTGTGGTTATTTGAAAGGAGTGAAGCCCATCCTCCCAGAACAGAGAATATATTTACCCCTTACTAGTGAAATTCCCAGGGACGGGGGAGCCTGGTGAGCTGTCGTCTCTGGGGTTGCACAGAGTCAGACATGACTGCAGTGACTTAGCAGCAGCAGCAGCAGCAGCAGCAGCAGTGAAACATGGCCCCATGAACATCTTAGACTTTGACCAGTCAAAATGGAGAGGCGGTACAAATGGGGAAGCAGCACTAATCCCATGACTGCCAGTTTCCACAACCTCCTCCACAGGGGACGAAAAAGGGAACTTTGCTTTAGAGAAAACTATGTCCCTCCTTCTCACTATAAGCCCTTTGCAAGTGTTAATGCTAGCTAAAGTTTCTTGAGCACGGTGCCACATCAATCAATTTAAGAAATGTATTTCGTTTCATCTTTACAGCAAACCCCTTTTTCAGGTAAGCAGATTAAATACAGTGAGGATAAGTATTTTATCCAAAGTCAGCTCAGTAAAGAGCAGATTTGAATTCAGAATCCAAAACTTTGACCCTGAAGCCTCACTTTCTAAAATTCTACAGTGTGGCAGCTTTCCCTCTTGTTTTTACCTGGTAAAAATGTTACCTTTCAAAGCTCTTCAGTAGACAGAAAGGCTATTTCTTCAGTGAAACCTTCCATGATGTCCTTGCTCAATGAAGCAAGCCCAATCTGCACCCCCTACCCCAACCATTACTCCACACTCCACCCTAACCATTACTTTAGTTGATTGTGTTAGTGTCTTATCATGACTTGAAATTTTTACACACACGTTCTTGCCTGCTCCCTATCTGTCTCCACTAGAATATAAGTCCCATTAAAGCAAAGACCTTGTCCAGCTTGTTTACTATTTAACAAGCAGGGTTTAAATCAGTGATGTGAGCACAGAATAGGAAGAACTGATGAATCTACCAGATGTGTCAGGCTGGGTATCAGGTTTTATATGCCAAAGATTGTTCAGGCAGGAAAAAAGAGGAAAGTCCATAAATACAACCGCTGCCAACAGAAATAATGGAGGAGATCCTAGACAATTCAAGAATTTTCTTCTATTGCATTTTATTCTTCCCTACACTCAGGTTCATTATTTGGTACACACAATAGGATTCTGAAATCAATAATATAACATTTTACCAGATGTCAGCAGGCATAAAGAGAACCCAGTTGAAATGCTGTGTAGAAACACACACCAGGCAGACCATGTTCGTAATAATGATGGCATGGCTAATCCACATCATCATAGGAAACCAAGTGACAATTTATTAGTTATCGATAACAGCTAATATTTTTAAGTGTTTATAATTCCCAAGGTTTTAACATGCATTATACAATTTAACTGAGTCTTCAAAACATTTCTATGAAGTAAATAACATTATCATTTCTATTACATGGGCTTTCCCGGTAGCTCAGGTTATTAGTCAGGGTTCTCCAGAGAAATAGAACCAATAGGATCTATACGTGTATCTGTGTGTGGGTGTGTGTGTATGTGTGTGTGTATGAGGAGATTTATTAGAGGAATTAGTTCATGCCATTATGGAGGCCAAGAAGTCCTACAATTTATCATGTGCAAGCAGGAGAACTAGGGAAGCAAGTGATGTAATTTAGTCAAAATCCCGAAGGTCTAAGAATCAAGGAAGCCTATGGTATAACTCCCAGTTTGGGGCTAAAAGCAAGAGAACATGAGGGGCCAAGTGTGTGGGTGTGTGTGTATGTGTGTGTGTATGAAGAGATTTATTAGAGGAATTAGTTCATGCCATTATGGAGGCCAAGAAGTCCTACAATTTATCATGTGCAAGCAGGAGAACTAGGGAAGCAAGTGATGTAATTTAGTCAAAATCCCGAAGGTCTAAGAATCAAGGAAGCCTATGGTATAACTCCCAGTTTGGGGCTAAAAGCAAGAGAACATGAGGGGCCACTGGTATAAATCTCAGAGTCTGAGGACCCAAGAACCAGAAGCTCCAATGTCTAATAGCTGGAGAAGACAGAAATCCCAGCTCAAGAGGGGACAAAGAATTTCCCCCTTCCTCTGCCTTTCTGTTCTATTTCAACCCTCAACAGTTTGGAGATGCCCACCCACATTGGTTACGGGGATTTTCTCTACTTGGTCTACTGATTTAAACACCCTCACAGACACAATGTAAGTTCTGTGTTCCCAGCTCTCTAGACATTCCTTAGCCTAGTCAAGTTTACATGAAAATTAACCGTTACAGAAAAGGAAACTCAGAGACACAGTGAAAGTAAGTAATTTGCTCACAGTCCCTAAGTGAATAAAAAGAAGAGTCAAGATTCTAATTCAGGACTGTATGAGTCCAAAGTCACAGCCCTGCTAAGTGAGGCTGGAGCTATAGAAATGGCTTAAGGAAATGAACAGTGACAACATGGTCTTTCCAGGAGCAGCGGAAACAGAGAGTGACACTAAGGTCCTATTTACCTAATGTGTCCATCCTCATGTGGTTCATCAGCATATAGCATTCTACATCCTTGCTGACCTGCTGGGCCCACAAGATGCAGTATCAGGTCGGTGCAAAAGTAATTGCAGTTCGCATTGTTGAACTTTGCTATTCGATATTAGAATACATTCTTAAATGCAGTTATGTTATGCATCATTTTAATGCGCATTTCTCATTTCATCCTTTTTTGCTAATGACTTACTACTCTCTGTTTATGTTATATTCATTTTCGACTAGGGAAATGATGTTAGACAAAAAGCAAATACCAGCAATTTTCTTATTCAAGTTCAAAATGGTTTGTAATGCAGCAGAGACAACTCACAACAGCAACAACGCATTGGGCCCAGGAACTGCTAATGAACACATAGGGCAGTGGTGGTTTAAGAAATGTTGCAAAAGGAAGTGACAGCCTTGAAGATGAGGAGCACAGTGGCTGGCCATCAGAATTTGACAATGACCAATTGAGAGGATCATTGAAGCTGATCCTCTACAACTACATGAAAAGTTGCCAAAGATCTCAATGTTAACCATTCTATGGTTGTTCAGTATTTGAAGCAAATTGGAAAGGTGAAAAAGCTCAATAAGTTGGCGCCTCATGAGTGGACTGCAAATCAAATGAAAAAAAAAAAATCATCATTTTGAAGTGTCATCTTCTCTTATTCTAGGCAACGACAACAAACCATTTTTTCAATCAGATTGTGACATTCAATGAAAAGTGGATTTCATACGACAACAAGTCAGTGGCTGAACCAAGAAGAAGCTCCAAAGCACTTCCCAAAGCCAAGCTTGCACGAGAAAAAGGTTACGGTCACTCTTTGGCAATTTGCTGCTGGTCTCATCCTCTACAGCTTTCTGAATCCAACTGAAACCATTACATCTGAGAATTATGCTCAGCAAATCAGTGAGGTACACTGACAACCGCAAAGCCTGCAGCTGGCACTCATCAACAGAAAGGGCCCAGTTCTTCTCCACGACAACTCCTGATGACACATCGCACAATCAACACTTCAAAAGTTGAACAAGTTGGGCTAAAAAGTCTTGCACTATCCACCATATTCACCTGACCTTTGGCCAAGCAACTACTACTTCAAGTATCTCGACAACATTTTTCAGGGAAAACACTTCCACAACCAGCAGGATACAGAAAATGCTTTCCAAGAGTTTGTCAAATCCCAAAGCACAGATTTTTATGCTACAAGAGTAAACAAATTTATTTCTCATTGGCAAAAGTGTGTTGACTGTAATGGTTCCTATTTTGATTAATAAAGATGTGCTTGAGCTTAGTTATAATGACTTAAAATTCAGGTTCTGAAACCACAATTACATTTGCAGCAACCTAATCATTTTTTTAATATAAGATAATAGAGTCAGTCTATGATTCAGCAACAGTGCACTCCACTTAATTCCAATGGCAGCGATGGTAGAAGTACTAGTAGAAAGCAGACCTGTTTATTCATTGTCATGCCTTGTCACTCCTGACAGTTGTCCTTGAGAAAACGGGAAGTCAGCCATATCACATCAATCACTTTCAGGCCCCAGGGTATACCAGAGAGCAAGAAGCTCTTCCTTTCTCTGAAATGGTAAAATATAAATTTTTCTTATATTTGGTGAAATAAATTTATATTAATAGTCTCCTACTGGGATGCCTATAGCATTATCAGGAATAAAAGCCAGAATAGACAAGATTTGCTCTGGGGGGTGAAGGCAAGGGAGAAGGATTCTCTTAGAGAGATGCAGAAAGCAGTACAAAAAGCAGACTGTGAAATGTCTGAAGCTCTCTCATTTTAAGTAGTAAATATTCATTGAGTAGGATCATGGGGTGGGCACTGAAGATAATAATCTAAATAAACCTTGATTCTTCAGCGGTAAAGAATCCACCTGCCAATGTAGGAGACACAAGAGATGCAGTTTTGATCCCTGGGTCAAGAAGATTCCCTGGAGAAGGAAATGGCAACCTGCTCCAGTTATTCTTGCCTGAAAAATTCCATGGCCATGGGAGCCTAGCAGGCTACAGTCCATGGGGCCACAAAGAGCCGGATATGACTGAGCAAGTGAGAACAAATGTGCGCATGCCCTCAGGAAGATAAGAAACTCACAGTATAGACACAGAGAAAGAGGGTTAAGATGAAGTGCCATGCAAGGTGAAAAGTACTTAAAAAGATGGATCTTTAAAATGTAACAAGAGCTTGATGAGGGAACTCTCCATTCTACCCTAGAGAAAGGTAGTATTTGCACTGAGCCCTGAAGGATAAGCAGGACTTCACAATTCATCAGTCTAATGGAGAAGGAAATGGCAACCCATTCCAGTATTCTTGCCTGGGAAATCCCATGGACAGAGGAGCCTGGCAGGCGACAGTCCATGGAGTCAGAGTAGGACATGAATGAGCATCTACATGAGTTTGAGTCTAAAACAGCCGTGGGCACCAGAGCTGCAAAGACTCGACCAGAGGAGATAAGAGAAGACGGTGATTATGTGGCCAAAGGTGGCTCTGGGTTTACATTTGATGGAATTTAGTTTTCTCCTAGCACAAAAGCCTACCTCTCATTCTGGAATCTGACGCAAAACCAAAGAGATGACATAACAGTGAGAGTGTGGGAGAAAAGGAATTTAGGCCAGAAGTCTGTTGGAAGCCCCCATAGCTCGTATTTCCTGTGACGTCTCATTGCAATATCCTGCACTTGCATTCAAACTAGATGTCGCATTTCTATGAGACATTCTAGAGCTTTTAATTCCTGTTTATACAAATAATCCATTGCTATATCTGAGTTAATTACATCTCCCCAAAACCAACAGAAAGTGCACTTGGCACTGTGGATACAGAAAAGTAAAGTTCACATTAGATCTGGGAGATTGCCTTGTTTTATGAGTGCAGATAAACACAAATATCACTGTTAGGGTTGCAGCAATTAGAGGCTTAAGCGTCACCAAGAGAACAGGGTAAAATGCTGAGAAGTCTCCCATCTCACTTCCAAAACAAAACTCAATGCACAGCACAGCAAAATTAGAAATGACACAGAGTGTGCTTACTAATAAAAGCAAACGAAAAAAATTTAATTTAAACACGCTAATCCAAGCATTTGATTCACTTAAAACTTAGAAAATGCCATTACATTAAATCATGTTTTCATTTCAAAAGATGATTTTCAGACCCAAACTATTTTATTATAATAGAAGAATGGAATATAAAGATAATGTATTTCTAGATTAAGTAATTCAAAATGTATTTGTGATTTTAGAAGTTTTATAATGAATTTACGAATTACTAAGCCTAAACCAGAGAGAGTCTTGAACAAATTTGCTTCAAATGACATCCATTAATCCATGCCCACATGATTGCCCTTCTGCCCAGGAGTCTATTCGTTACACAGTATGAAAGTTGTGCCCATTGGTGAGTGACCAGATCTCCTTAGAGAGAGGACTTGTTCTTGTCCTTATACAAAGACTTGTCCTAGTACACAACGTTTTATTTTGGGATCATATCCTGCCTAGATTTTGAACTCAGACTCAATCTCCTTTGGGTAGAAGTTGCCAAACAATTGACATAGCAGTTTTTAATCAACAACCTCTCTACATAAAACAGAAGGCATAAGAAAAAATAAGTCTCTTTAAATCATTTAAATGTCTTTGGAAATAATCCAAGTACTGAATTCTTATTCGTGTTATGAAAATAACTCATTGCCAGTATAGAAAAATAAAGAAATAGAGAGAGGTAAAAAATTTTGAATCATTCATAATCCATAGCCAGTTTTAAATGTGGAGGTTAAATTTCCAAACATTGATGCAATTTTTCAAACAGGGGGTTTAACACCCCATTTGCATCTTGCATTCTGTAGACAGAATAATACAGCAAGTATTTATTTCTCTTTTATTGCAGACTCTTTTAATTACATAGATTAACACTATTGATAAAGTTTCTTGTTATTGGACATTGTTTCAATCACTCTCTACTTTAAAAACAAAAGGTGGATAAACATCTATATATTGACATATTTATCCACAATCATAACATGCCCTCAAGATAAATTCTGAGCAGTGAACTGCTGGCACAAAGGATGTGTAAAAATGTAAGACTCCTGATAAGCACTGCCAAATGACTCTGCTAAAAACAGAAAGCATGATAGCGTCTATTTCCCTGTTTGTGATATCTTTATCTATCTTGACTTATTTGATAGTTTGGAAAATGGTATCTAGTTATTTTAATTTACAGATTAACAGAAGTTTAACTTTTTTCATTAGATCATCTTTATTCTTTTATTGAAGTAGACTTACAATACTATATTAGTTTCAGATGTACAACATACTGATTTTATATTTTATAGATCAGGTACCATATAAAATTATCACAATATTATAACATTATTGACTATATTCCCTCAGCTATACATTACATCTTTGTGACTTATTTATAACTGGTGGTTTATACGTCTTTTTCCCCTTTGCCTGTTCCATCCATTCTAGTTTTCAAAGAGTCATTTATATTTCTTCCTTTATGATATGCCTTCTTAATATGTTTTGGTTGATATTTAAAATTTACTTGTTGATCTTATTGATTTGATGAAGTCCTAAGCATATGAAGTATACATTCAATGATATTAAACTGCAAGCTTTTTGTTTGTCCTTTACTTTTAAAGTTATCAGAATTTGAAAACCACAAACTCTTTTTCTTATCCCTTCCCTAGAAACATCTTCAATGTTTCAGGCCTCTAGTAGTCAAATGTTTTTATCACGAAAATAATGGACATAACTATACAGGCTGTAGCTAGAAGCCAAACATGAGTTTATATCATATTCCTGTCACCTAGTTACCGTGTGGTCTCAGGAAGTAACTCAGCATCTTTGAGCTTCAGTTTCCTTATCTGTGCTGGACAATTTCTAATATCCTTTTTGGTTCTAAAATTTAGTGAGTTTATGAATCAGCAAATATGAAAGTTTACATTTGATGTGCATTGATGCTTCAGAGGAGCAAATTTTCAATTTTAATAAAAATTGGAAAGAATTTAATGGCAAGAAGAGCTTGTTAAACAAATGATTTATTTAAAATAAGCTTTGAGCTCAGCATAAAAATATAGTCAGTGTCAAATGAACATTCGTTTGAACAGTAGGTCTGGCAGCCTATCTTCTGAGAAGAGAAGGTTGTATCATAATCACAGGTGGTTACAGTACTGAAAATTTCCCTAAAGTTTATGTAATCCACCCCCATTTTTCAGATCATGACACTGAAGCCAGAAAGGGAAGGTGACTAAGTTACACAGAGTCTGAGGAAGAGTTCAACAGGCATGCAAACCTCTTCATTTCTTCTACAGGCTGTCTTTAGCCTTGAATCTCAAGCATAAAAGTTTGATTTTTTGGAGATTAGCCAAAAAAAAAGGTCATATTTACCAATATCATGTCACATTGCCATGGCTACTATAATTTCACGTAATTCACTGGATGGGACTTCCATGAATTAATATAACTCAGCTTGGGAAGAAGGGCTATGGAATAGCACCAACTGGCTTCAAAGTCTAGCCCTGCCCACCTCTGCCCATGAGACTGGAACAAACTGCTGGAGTTCTCTCATGCCAGCTCTTGAGGAGATGATGAAATACCTAGCTCACCAGCACATTGTGGAGCTGAAATGCATGGATGTGTGCTTCGTGCTTGGCCCAACGCCAAGGCAGGCAACAGTACTCAGCAAATGTTAGGGGTTGGGGGTGCACTTAGATATTCTAATGTTCCAAAGTGCACAGCATGGAAATCAATATTTCCCTCCATTCCTCCTTTCCCAGTCTCACTGAATAGCAGAAATCAAAAGGGATTATTTGAATAACCAACAAACACATTTTACAAAAGTTTTTACTGAGTTTCTATGGTGTGTTCAGAAAGACACTGACCAGTATGAGGAACAAAAGTTGAAAGACAAAGCATCCATTTCCAGGTATTTTGTCTTACAGGAGGCATCTCTGACCCCCAGCTCCCATCAGGCCCACATTTAAATAGTCCCTCTTCAGTATCTCCTCTGCTCAGTATGAAACCAGTTAAAAATAAAATCATAGATCAGTACGTTTCCTAAATCAGACCAACATTCAACTAGAACATATAACAGAAGTTTCTGCTAATAGTAAACCACATGCTTAAATACACAATAGATGTATACAGAATTACACAAGACCTTTAAGAAGCAAATAAACTCAAAACTTTTATTAAAGTATATGGAAGTTGACCTGCAAAAGAGAGGTGCTATATTCCTATAGTCATGTATGGCTGTGAGAGCTGGACTATAAAGAGAGCTGAGTGTTGAAGAATCAATGCTTTTGAACTGTGGTGTTGGAGAAGACTCTTGAGAGTCCCTTGGACTGCAAGGAGATCCAACCAGTCAATCCTAAAGGAGGTCAGTCCTGAATATTCATTGGAGGGACTGATGCTGAAGCTGAAACTCTAATACTTTGGCCACCTGATGCAAAGAACTGACTCATTTGAAAAGACCCTGATGCTGGGAAAGATTGAAGGTGGGAGAAGAAGGGGTTGACAGAGGATGAGATGGTTTGATGGCATCACCAACTCAATAGACATGAGTCTGAGTAAACTCTGGGAGTTGGTGATGGACAGGGAGGCCTAGTGTGCTGCAGTCCATGGGGTCGCAAAGAGTCAGACATGACTGAGTGACTGAACTGAAATGAACTGATATTCCTATAAAGATAGCAATGCTCTCAAAATTACCTACTTATAAATTTAATTCAATTCCACTATAAATGTCTTTGAAAGCCGATACAGTTATTAGAAGTGGCTTCCTTGGTGGCTCAGTGGTAAAGAATCCTCCTGCTAAGGCAGGAGATTCAGGTTCAATCTCTGGGTTGGTAAGATTCCCTGGAGAAGGAAATGGCAACCCACTCCAGTATTCTTGCCTGGGGAAATCCCATGGATAGAGGAGCCTGGTGGGCTACAGTCCATGGGGTCACAAAATAGTTGGACACAACTTCACGACTAAACAGCAAACAATTATTAGAAACACTTTCTGAAAAACTCAGCAAGGAAGAAGAGTCAAGGCATTTTTGAAGAAAAAAGAAAGAAAAGAGAAAGATTTGAGGTAAAAACATATATTCGTGCTTGTGCTAAGTTGCTTTAGTTGTGTCCAGCTCTTTGCAACCCTGTGGACAGTAGCCCACCAGACTCCTTTTTTCCATGGGGTTCTCCAGGAAAGAATAGTGGAGTGAGTTGCCATGCACTTCTCCAGGGGATTTTCCTGATCCAGGGATGGAACCTGCATCTCTTACATCTCCAGAATTCGCAGGTTCTTTGCCACTAATGCTGCCTGGGAAGCCTTATACTAAAAACAGTGCAATACTACAAAAACTGAAATACTGACTTCACTATTTTCATCAGACGAAAGATATTTTAAATCAGAAGTCAAATGAATACTATTAAGTAAATAGTTCTGATACATTTGATCAACTATTTGAAGAAAAATAATGTTAGATCTCTACTCATATCACAAGGCACAAGTTTTAAATACAACTAATGTATAAATTACAATAGTACATCAGTAACAAATGTCTTTATAACCAATAAAGCACATAAAGAAGCATTGATGATGAAGATATTTAAGATTTGAAAAAGCTTGTGTCACTCTAGGAACACCATAAACCAATTAAAACGCAACTGTCATACTTGGAAAACTAACTGAACACTAACGGCATTGAAACACGTATATTATCATATGTGAAACGGATCGCCAGTCCAGGTTCGACGCATGAGATAAGGTGCTCGGGGCTGGTGCACTGGGATGACCCTGAGGGATGAGATGAGGAGGGATGTGGGGGGGGGGGGTTGGTTCAGGATGGGGAACACATGTACACCCGTGGCGGATTCATGCCAATGTATGGCAAAACCACTACAATAATTGCAAAGTAATTAGCCCCCAATTAAAATAATTAAATTCATTAAAAAATAATAATTAAAATATAAAAACAAAAAAGGCAAAGATTAATACAGTGATAACAAAAAAGGGCAAAGGATGTGAATTTGCAATTCCCGAAAGAATAAATGCACACTTATAATACATGTATGAAAAATATTTAACACATTAGTAATCAGAACAATGTCAACTAAAAGAGTCCACTGTCACTTATTTAACTATCAAATTAGAAAGACTCAGAAAATATAATATCATGAGGATGATGGAATTGGGGTAAAAGTACTATATTAACTGTGAGGTATGAAGCCACACAATTTTTTTTTAGAACAATTCAACAATATTTCACAAGGACCTTAAAAGTATGGAATCTATTTTCTTTAACCATTTTACATGCTCTAAAAAAACCCAGATATTCTCAAGAAGGTGTTTACAAAAGTCTCCACAACAATTTTTTTAGTTACTAAACTTTTAGAGAATTATAATGCATAGAAAATATAATGCAAGATGCCACTTAAAATTATGGTCTTGAATATTTAATGCTGCAAATACATTATTTAATGGAAAAGGATTTTACCACATAGTAAATACAATATAAGACTAAGTTTATAAAGAAAAAAAAAGCAAGTATTCATATTAGACAGAGAGGGGAAGACAGAGATAGGAAAAAAATAGATGAAACTGGAAAAGCCCATATCAAAATGTTAACCATAGTTGATTGCTAGATGGTAGATTACGGATGGTTTTATTTTATCTTTAGAGATTTTTCTACAGTTCCATCATTTCTGCAATGAAAACAGACTACTTTTGAAATCAGGAAAAGCAATTATATTTTGAAAGATACACAGGGAGAACCTACAAAATAGTTAATGGGGAAAAAAAAACACATCAAGTTTTTGATTGCTGTTGTTATTCCTATTGTTTAGATTTCACAGAAACAGAAATTGATTTTGACCAAGAATCTGGTTTATCAGAGAGACACATTCGCTCAAGTAAGGCATCCTGCCACCTGAAGGAGACCTATTGTAAACATGAACATATATACAAAGAAAAGCAATTTTGCCAAACAATTATGCTTTAGGGAAAGCTTCCTAGGCCTGATAATGTCTCCCACTGCCTCCATTTCCTGACTGATGAAAATGATGGCAGGAAGCTCTTGAGTCATAAAAATGAGAGGAAGGCTCTTTTATTCCCCCTTAACTGTGTAGGATCAAGGTAGTTTATTCTGTACCTCCTGCAACTTATAAGCTGACATTTACTATGCAATGTACATAGTGCAGGTGAGAGTGACCCCCTGGGCTTCCTGGGGAGAGCACCTGCCCGGGGGTCAGCAAGGCTCCCAGAGGAGATCCTCGATGTCAGAGTGCACTTAAGTTCAAAACAAGTCATGCTCACACAGACCATCCAGCTGTAGTGGATCAACAGTTCCAGCTTCACCTCACTGGCACAGTTGGGACAGATCCTTCCTGAATATGGGCTGAAGACAGCTGGCACTATCTTCAGCAATGTGGTTCCAGATTCAAACTGAAAACTCCTGTTTTCTCCCTTCAAGTTGCCCAGTGTCTCTGACCAAACAAGCCTCAGCAATTCATACTCTCCCCCTTGATCCAGTCCCGACCCAGCTTGGTCCTGTCTAGCTCTGCAGCTTCACCTTCTATCATCACCTCTGCCCACTCTGACTCACCAACCCACACCAGGCTTCTTACTTCCTCAACCTGGCTAGGCTCGTGCTGGCCGCAGGGCCTTTGCACCGTCCGTCCTCTCAGCAGCCCAGTGCTCTCCTGCCACCTTTCACATGGTGGCTTCACCTCCTTCAGATCTCAGCTGCCTCTTTGGTGAACAACTAAACCAACTAACTGGTGTTCTCAAAGACTCATCTCTAGCATTCAAAATATAACCCACAGCACTGTACAAGATGTCCTCTCTCAGTATATCTCCAATTCTGGAGCTAACATAATGAAGACCACTCACTATCTGTGGATTGACGCACTCTATTACTAAATCATTGGCTATGCCCCTGAAAAATATGCAAAATATTACCATTCTCAATATCTCACTGCTACCATCGTGGTCCAAGGTACCACCATCTTTTCCTGGATTTTTCCAAAGCCTCCTGAGCAATCTACCTGCCATCACCCTTATCCCCTTGCCCCTGAACATCTGTCCTCAACACAATAGTCACAGTGATCCTGTTTAGAAATAAGTCAGATCATGGGACTCTTCAGCTCTGATTCCCTGGTGGGGAATTCCACCCAGAGAAAGAGCAAAAGTTCTTACAGTGAATCACAGGGTCTTGGGACCTCACTCTCCCTGACTCTCCATCTTCCCCGCTCCCTGCGCTCCAGCCACACTGATCAACTCTACTGTTTCCTCACTCTTGCCAAGAACATTCCTCCTTGAGCCATTTGCACTGCCTGTTTCCTCAGCCCAGATTTCTCTTCTCCAGATATCCACATGGCCCACACACTCTCTTCAAGTCTCATCAAATGCCCTCTTCTCAGTAAGGACCACCCTCCCTGACTGCCCCACTGAAAACTGTACCCTTCCTATGACCAGCACTGCCCATTTGGCTGACTCTGCTATTTTTTTTTCTCCCTAATGCTTACTATCTTGTAAATCACATCTATAGTCTAATTCCAATTCCCAGATAGGATGGGAGCCCTACAGAAGCAGTGTCTGTGTCTGTTCTGTTCCCTGCTACATCCACCCGCAGCCCCCTAGAACAATGCCTGACCACTGAAGGTGCTCAGTAAACATCTGCTGAGCAAATAAATGAGCCAAGGGAAGATGGACTAGAACAAGGGTTCATTTTGGCACCATCTGTGTCAAACATGTGGTGAAGGTCACTTTCTTATCTCCCTGCCACTGCTGCCCCTGAATTTATAAATGAAAAATATCATGTTCCATAGAAAGAAGTCCATCGTTAAACCAGTTCAAATAAAATGCAACCACTGGATTTCAAGGGTGCACAGTCCAGAAAGTGAGAGGAGCTCCTCTAGAAGCTCCTGTCCCTGGGGTCTCTTCCCATTCACAGGACTTGCCCCCCCCCACCCCCACAGCTGTGACAACATTGGTGAACCTGCAGCATGGTGAGGAATTGTTAAGAGCTGCCCCTTGAACCTCAAATCTACAGAGACTCGGCCACTTGGCTGTCAAGAATATCTTAGAATCATTGAATTTCAAAATCAGATGCAATCCGTGTGGTCCCTGAGTCCAACCCCCTCACTTTACAGATGAGAACACTAAGTCCCAGAGAGGTTAAATGACCCTGAGATCACCCTGGTATTTGCCAACCCTTGTTAAGGCAAGAGGACAAACATTCAAGCACAAAAGTTTTTAAGAAACATNATTTCAAAATCAGATGCAATCCGTGTGGTCCCTGAGTCCAACCCCCTCACTTTACAGATGAGAACACTAAGTCCCAGAGAGGTTAAATGACCCTGAGATCACCCTGGTATTTGCCAACCCTTGTTAAGGCAAGAGGACAAACATTCAAGCACAAAAGTTTTTAAGAAACATTTATCTAACAAAGAAGCTCTTGTCAACCCCAATCTGAGTTTTGCAGGCTGATCCAAGATGGAGGGCTGCAGACTTACATGTCACAGAAGATTTAGAAATAATTCCTCTTGTCTGAGTCAGACAACACTGCATATTTTAATTGTGCTAGTCTTTTCAGAGTTTGTGCTATCTACACCTTATCAAATCAAGCTAACCGAAGAGGGGGGCGGGGGAAGGGGGGCAAGCCAATTTAAAACAGACTGTCTCAAAAATTACATTTATATAACATGTGAGTTCTAAGTAATCTCTATTCGGATTGTCACTTCTAAGAATCTGATTAAAATTATTAGTTTACAGAAGAAAGATTGAAGCAAGCCTTAAAGGAAGAAAAGAAAACCTTCCAGGTTTTTCTTTTGGTCTTCCCACCTATCCCTGCTATTTCAATGCTAAATAAAGCCATACGGATCATTTCCTGTGATAGGAGAAAGATGGGAGGAGCTAAGTTAATAATACTGCTGACAAAGGTAGACAATTATATCTTATTTTAATTCATGGGCTCTGAAAGTATTTCAAATGCAGCACAGCCATCACCAATGACTGACTTCTACATCTGCGTTTGCTTGTGGCTTCAGTTGTCAGACTAACATTTTATTAATCACATTTTTTTTCAATTTCACTTTTAAAGCATTGAATTTGGGCCCGCAATGGGGAATTGCCAGGAATTACTGAGCTGTGTGGGTCTTCAAAAGATTAAGCATGTGTATAGCAAGACGAAGTTGAGATTTTTGCTAGGGATAGATCTGAAACCAACTACACTGGGGAAGGGTGGTACTTAAAGTGACATCTGTGAATAGGTAACTAGCCTCAGACAGGTTTTCATCCTTCCCCATAGTTTGGCAGCAAAATACTCAGGAACTCCTAAAGATGCAGTTCAGCAATCTTGAACACAGTTCACCTTAGTGTGAAAGGAGGGACCACAAAGGCACGAGAGGACAAGAAGTCCTCAGAGGTGGATCCAGGTCATGGTCCTGGACCACCCACACTGCAAATTTCAGAGGGTGCCACTCACTTTATCCCAGGTAGACACACTCCCTGGAGTTATGCAGCAATTCCAACTTGCTCCCAGTTAATCTCCCTCCTTTCTTCTTTCAGTTCAGTTCAGTCACTCAGTGGTGTCCGACCTTTCTACTTTACTTTATGTTTATTCCCTTATCAAGACACAGGCATTTTAAACCAATGAGATCAGGTCTGAGGAGCAAGCTCAAAGGCTTTGAGTTTATTATTAAAAAATAATAATAATTCACCAGTAACTCCCTTCCCTCTCTCATTTACTTTCTTCACTCATCCAATCTACAGACATTCACTGACAGCTTATATGTTGCTAGGCATTGGCCAATTACAGAATCAAGTTGAGTTGAGTCAGATTTCTATATAGGGGAAAAGAAATCATATCTAATGAACAGAACCACTTCAGACACCAAGGAGTAAGAGAATAATCCACCAGATTTCTGGCTGGCATAAAGAAAATTTAGGGAAGTGCCTTATAGGATGACACCAGGACAATGTATTTTCAGATACTTGAGCAAAGATGAAAGATGTCTGTTTCAACATCTGAGGATGGTACCTGTGGGAGAGTGTTGACAAAAATGCCCATAATAATTCTCTTTCCTGTTTCATGCCTTTGGGTGGTCCCCTACCACTCTGATGCCCAGCTTGTCATGTGACTTGCTTTGGCTGATAGGATAATAATGATCACCATAAAAATAGAGACACAGAAAGTGCTTGTATGTTGGGACTTGCTCTCTCTCGGTAACTCTGAAAACAATATATTGGGACCATGCCCAGGCTAGCATCCTGAAGGACAGCAGGTATATGGCTATTTCACCCCATTGCCCACCTGACATTGATCCACTTTTTAAGTCAGGTAAGGAGGGCCTTCAAAGACCATCCAGCCCAGGCCAACCTGAAGAAACATTAAGAAATTATACACATTTCTATTATTTGACAAGAAAGTTGAGAATGGCTCATTATTCAGCAAAAGTTAAGGAATTAGTACCTTACTCTAAGGCAAGAGAAACTCAATGATACATCCTGTGAGAGCGGCCCTAATTGGGAAACACTGTGTTAAGTGTGCAATCCTAGACATTATAATCAAATACTATCTAGCTCAGATCAAAAATTTGCTTTATGTTTTTTGAATCATGAACATTTCAAGTAGTTAAGAGTTTCTGGAATCATCTCAAAACCAAATCAACTAAAGGAAGTTGAACGTGATGTAATCTGTTGTTGGGAAAGGAGATAGAATATGAAAACAATTGTGGCAGTGATGCCTGGTCAGAAGTTTCAACAGCAAAAGCTGAAAAGGACAACAGTGAATTGTCCTGCTCCCTCTTCAGTACTAAAGCACTTAATCCCTCCAATTGTGAGAGGGTTGGCAGCTAAGTGCACTCATCTGAGACTCACTCTAGGAATTTCCCTCAGATGAGGAGAAGCTGCCTTGATCAAGGTCATGACCCCTTCTCAGGATCACGTCCAGTGACTGGTCCCTGCTGTGTTTACTCAATCCGCTTATCCAAACTCAGGACAAGTCTGCCAGACAAGCCCTCCAGAGCTTCCCAAGGGATTGGCTGAGGCTTTTCTTCTGACCACATGGCAGTTCCACTTCTTCCTCTTCCCAGTCTTGCTTCCTTCTTTCTCTATAGACATTAATCCTGAGAGCAGCCCCCTGCAAAAGTCCTTCAGGCCAGGCTACCCTCCAAGCTGGGTTCCCCTAATGACTCAGACCTAAAGCATCTGCTGGCAATGCAGGAGATGTGAGTACAATCCCTGGGTAAGGAAGATCCCCTGGAGAAGGAAATGGCAACCCACTCCAGTATTCTTGCCTGGAGAATCCTGTGGACAGAGGAGCCTGGTGGGCTGCTGACAATGGGGTCACATACAGTCAGACACGATTGACGCGACTTAGCATGCATGCATGCATTGGAGAAGGAAATGGCAACCCACTCCAGTGTTCTTGCCTGGAGAATCCCATGGACAGAGGAGCCTGGCTGGCTATAGTCATGGGGTCGCAAAGAGTCAGACACAACTGAGCACATACACATTCAGCCTCCAAGTCAGAGTGTGTGCTTTGGGGAACTGCATCTTTGACATTCCCAGAAGCCCTGTCTTACCAGGTGAGGAAAATAAAGGGCAGCAATCACAGAGGAAGCTATCACATGATAGGGTTATGCCAACAGAAAAAATAAATAAATAAATAAGCCAA
>SJYX01010573.1:168086-256648 GCA_006410675.1 Oreotragus oreotragus | reverse complement strand
TAACTTTCCTTCCAAGGAGGAAGCGTCTTTTAATTTCATGGCTGCAATCACCATCTGCAATGATTTTGAGCCCCCCAAAATAAAGTCTGACATTGTTTCCACTGTTTCCCCATCCATTTGCCATCAAGTGATGGGACTGGATGGATTTTAGTGTTCTGAATGTTGAGTTTTAAGCCAGCTTTTTCACTCTCCTCTTTCACTTCCATCAAGAATCTCTTTAGTTCCTCTTCCCTTTCTGCCATAAGGGTGGTGTCATCTGCATATCTGAGGTTATCTATATTTCTCCTGGGAATCTTGATTCCAGATTGTGCTTCATCCAGCCTAGTGTTTCTCATGATGTACTCTGCATGTAAGTTAAATGAGCAGGGTAACAATATACAGCCTTGATGTACTCCTTTTCCTATTTGGAACCAGTCTTTTGTTCCATGTCCAGTTCTAACTGTTGCTTCCTGACCTGCTGGTATTCCCATCTCTTTCAGAATTTTCCACAGTTTGTTGTGATCCACACAGTCAAAGGCTTTGGCATAGTCAATAAAGCAGAAACAGATGTTTTTCTGGAACTCTCTTGCTTTTTTGATGATCCAGTGGATATTGGCAATTTGATCTCTGATTCCTCTGCCTTTTCTAAATCCAGCTTGAACATCTGGACGTTCACAGTTCATGTATTCAAGTTCATGGTTCAAGAATCCTGTCACTTTTAGCTAAAAAGCTGATAATTTTTCATTATCTAACAAAACCAGTTAGCTATGTATACATTCTGCAAGTATTGGTTATCTATTACTGTGAGTCAAATCACCCCAAAACATAGTAGCTTAAAGGAGAAAATTCAAATATACATGGTCTCACAGTTTCTGCAGCCCATGGGGTCGCTAAGAGTCAAACACGATTGAGTGACTTCACTTTCACTTTTCACTTTCATGCATTGGAGAAGGAAATGGCAACCCACTCCAGTGTTCTTGCCTGGAGAATCCCAGGGACGGGGGAGCCTGGTGGGCTGTCGTCTGTGGGGATGCACAGAGTCGGACACGACTGAAGCGACTCAGCAGCAGCGGCCACAGCACTGTTTCTGAGAGTCAGGAGCCCAGGTGTGGCTTAGCTCATGGATCTGGTCAGGACCTCTCATGAAGCTGCTGCCAAGAAGTCAACCAGAGCTGCAGTCATCTGCAGGTTTGACCTGGACTGCATGACCTGCTTTCAAGATGACTCATTCCCACTGCTCTTCTTGGCTGGAGGCTTCAGGTTCTTGCCAGGCAGAATCTCCAGAGGACTGTTCTCTCGTCTTACCACATGGCTCCCTCATCTTCGTAAAAGAGTGACCTCGAGGAAGCTATCAATTGCTTTAGGACCCACTGTCAGGAATCTCCCGTGGTTGCTTCCATTCTCTTTGTTAGAACCAAAGTACAACCCACACTCAAGGGGAGGGAAATTAGGACCCACTTTTGAAGACAAGAGTAGCAAAGAAGTGAGATTACATTTTGAAACTGCTGCAGCAATGAGTTATCGGGAAGAATGCTGTCACTCTGTGGCAAAAAGCTTACTGTTCGATTATCCAGCACAAACAATTTTCATGCCTTCTCCATAATTTAATCTTAGGCTGAGCTCTCTTTGCATATATAGCAGAGCACTAAAGAACACCATTTCCAGCAATAGGGGACTAGGAGAGAGTGAATCTGTCTGGAATTTTTAAAGGAAATAGAATTTCCCAGTTGGCTTACTTGGAGATGGTTCTCGCAAAAGCCATTCAGGAACCGCGGTGGACACTCTGGATCAGGACCACACCAGGCCAACTCCATTGTCATCGAATTTGCTTAGATACTATTTAACCTGCTGCCATGACTGAACCTGACTGTGTTTTCTTCTGTCTTCGATTAATGCTGATGCCAATTCTCTGTTGGGCTTGTTTCTTTCTGGGACCAGGAATTGGGTGGATGAGGGAGGGACCGTGCAGGGAGTGTTGCGTTCAGTTCTAAGAAGGAAAAAAAAAGGCAAAACCAAGACCACCGGACGGAACAGGACTGAAGAGACCCTAGCTGTGCGGCGTGCAGAATCCTCGGAGGCCGCAGGGCAGGGTGGCCCGGAGAGCATGCCTCCATGTCCCCTCCGATGGGGGGGGCAGGCTGGCTGGGGGCCACCTGGCATCGCCCTGTTTAAGGGCTTTCTCTGGAAGCTGGAGTCTAATCTCTCTCAAGAACAGCCCTCAGGTAATAACTGCCCGGGGTTAGTGTATAAATCCCCTCCCGCTTTAGATGGGATAACTCTGAGGCCCAGGTTCTGCCCTGACTTCCAGAGTCTCCCAGAAGGAACGGGCCCAGGTTGCTCAGAGGGTAAGTAGCTTAATAACAGACACTCCATTGGCTTAACTCCCTGCTCCCTACTGGTGTTTCCTAGGAACAGGTCCCAGATAAGTGATTTGCACCGAAGCAAGTTTTTGTAACAGGGTCAGCTTCTCTCTTGTTCAGTCGCTAAGTTGTGTCTGACTCTTTGTAACCCCATGGATTTCAGCATGCCTGGCTTTCCTGTCCTTCACAAAATCCCAGAGTTTGTTCAAACTCATGTTCTTTGAGTCAGTAGGAATCTCAAGTTAAGACAGTGGATGACACAAACACAGTTGTCAAATATTTGGATGACCATCATGCGGAAGAATGATTTAGATTTATTGTTCAAAGGAAAGACCTAGGACCACTGCTAAGTTGCTAAGCTGCTAAGTCACTTCAGTCGTGTCCGACTCTGTGCGACCCCATAGATGGCAGCCCACCAGGCTCCCCTGTCCCTGGGATTCTCCAGGCAAGAACGCTGGAGTGGGTTGCCATTTCCTTCTCCAATGCATGAAAGTGAAAAGTGAAAGGGAAGTCGCTCAGTCATGTCCAAGTCTTCGCGACCCTGTGGACTGCAGCCCACCAGGCTCCTCTGTCCATGGGATTTTCCAGGCAAGAGTACTGGAGTTGGGTGCCATCACCTTCTAGCTAATGGATATTAGGAGGCGGATTTTAGTTTGGCATAAGGAAGAATTCTATAATAACTCAAGCCCATGATGATAATTTTATATGTCAGCTTGTTTGGGTCACAGGGTACCAGATATTTGGTTAAACATTATTTCTGGGTGTGTCTGTGACGGTGTCTGCAGAAGAGATTCACATCTGAATCAGTAGACCAAGTATAGGAGACGCCCAAACCAAGGTGAGTGGGCATTAACCCATCCATCACGAATCTGGAACGAACAAAAAGGCAGACGGAGGGCGGGTTCACACTCTCCAATTGAGTGGAGTCATCCTTCCTACCCTGCTCCTGGGTCCCCAGCCTTCAGACTCAGAGGGAGCCGCACCACCGCTCTCCTGGGTCCCCAGTGTACAGACAGCAGATCACGGGACTTCTTGGCCTCCATCCTGTGCGAGCCGAGTATATATGACAAATCTCTTCATATACACTGGCTCTGTTCCCTGGAGAACCCTGACTAATACACTGTCTGAAAGTGGACTGGGTTGCCTTGGGAGGCAATAAGCTCGATGTCACAGGGGATGTTTGTGCAGAGGCTGGCTAACCACTGGGGACGCGTGATTGATGCGAGGCCTAGACTAAGTGACTTCGGAGGTCAGAAGTGGGCGTGGCGCGAAGCAGAGGAAGCCGAAAGCCTGCATGACTGCACAGTTCTCTGAGTGGGCGGGCCTTTGTGTTGCAATGAATGAAGACCACCGCTTCCGCTGCAACTTCATTATTTTCTGGGACTTTCTTGAAACCAAGTCTTTGTGACTCCCAGTGCTTGCAGGTAGTGCTAGAGACACATACGGTTTTGTGCGAAGCTGCATCTTTTTTGCATATCCCAGTGCATTTGAGTTGGGATAATTTTAAAATTTCTGACGTGTCTTGTCTTACTGAAGTTCGGTGGTTCCAGATGAAGTAGCAAAATCACCACCAACCCAGCAGAGTGGTGTAAAGAAGCAAGTGACAATGGCCAAAAAAAATCCCGGCCACAAAACTCTGGTGACTTCCTGTGAATCTAAAATTATTTAAAAATAAAAGGTTAAAAAAAAGCTCTTACACTGAGACTAATTCGATAACATATGTCAAATACACAATATACAACACAAGAACAATTTGAATTGCTTTGGGGCATTTTAAAATTTTTGATTAAAATATTTTTCCATAGTTATTAACCGGCCAAAAATTTTAAATATGACAGGAAGGAAGTATCTCAGTGGAAATCCTGAAAGCAATCTGAAATAAAATGAGTATAGTATTTCTCAGTTTTTAGAAGTTGAAAAGCTATTACTTGAGATTTCTTTTCTCGTCTAGAGTGAAGCTCACTGTTGTGCCTAACTCTGCACCCATACAGCGCCCATCTCTCTTTTGCCTCAGGAGGTCTACAGATAACTGGGACCTACCAGTATCTGAGACACTTTTTAGAGAAATTGAAGTGCAGTCGATTCTCAATGCTGTGTGAGGCTCAGGTGTGCACCGGAGTGACTCAGCATTCTCTGCAAATTACACTCTGTTACAGGTTATTACAAGATAATGGGCGAGATTGTTCTGATTCGGAGACGTGAAATCTCTTGCTTCTATAAGGGAAATGGCTACCATATTCTTGGCTTACCTGATTAAGAATATTTTTAGACTAGAATCATGGGATTGTGGCCCTTAACTGAAAAGTGCAGAGAAAATTCCCAGTCAAGCTTTTAACCAAATCTTCAAATACAAAGCCAAGGCTGGCCAGACCGTCTCTCTGTGGATTTGTCCCCATAGCGGGCCGTGAGTGTGGACGCCTACCCACACTTTCTACAAAGACTCTCATGAGCTAAAGGAACTCTGTGTCTGTTTAAAAGTGGAAGTAAAATGGTAAAAACTACTCTTTTGAACGCTCTTTTTAAAGATTAATTATTTTTTGAACTCTGCACAGAGCTCATTGCTGTGCAGACTCTCTCGTTGCAGTGGGCGGGGGCTGCTCCTCCTTGTGGTCCGAGGGCTCCTCACCGCGGCAGCTTCCCCGTGCAGAGCAGGGCTCTGGGGTGTACGGGCTTCAGAAGCTGTGCCCGTGGGCTCCGTGGGTGTTGCTCACCGGCTTCGCTGCTCTGCGGCATGTGGGGTCTCCCTAGACCAAGGTTTGGATCCGTGTCCCCTGTATTGGCAGGTGGGTTCTTAACTGCTGGACCGAGAAGGAGCCCCTCTTCTGAGTGCCTTCTAAGCTACACAGTACTAATCCAGGAGCGGAGGAAGTGATGACTGCATAAACATGCATAACAAGACTAATCCAGGTGGTCAGTACAGAGAAAATGGAACAGTAAGACAAGTAAAATTGACTGGTTACAGAAATGGGTTAAGCGTTTCTTGATTGTAAAGAAAATTTTGTCGGTCTAGAGCAGGAGTTAGCAATCTATGGCCCAAGGACAAAATCTGCTTCTGCCTTGTTTTCTAAATAAAATCTTATCTAAACACAACCACACTCACTTATTTGCATGCTGTTTATAGCTGTTTTCTTGCTCTAACCTTTGAGTTGGTATGATGAAGACCATAGGGCCTGCAAAGCTTAAAATATTTGCTATCTAACAGAAACTGTCTACCAACCTCTAGTCTAGAGATGACCACTGAATATCACAAAATTCTCTCTGTGGAAGTTAATAACATGGATATGTTTAGGGGGAAATTCTTTTTCTATTAAAAATTCACAATAAAAGTGATCTTAGTTTTGTAATAGAATAACTTTAAGAATTGAAATGTATATATATGTATTTGGCAATGAAAGTTGTGAAGCTTCTCCATATTTGAGTCAGGTTATGAATGGTGACTGCAGAAGGGCAGAAAGATCAGGTTTAAAACTAAGGCAGTAATGATAATTGGCATCAGATATTAGCATAACTAATATGCTAGGAAAAGCCTCTACTAATATGTAGGAAAAGCCTCTACTAGCCTCTTTATTTAAACCTCAGTTAAGATAGAAAAGTTTACCCTTATCCCGCAGGACTGGGTCTGTTCAAAATGCAGGACTAGTCTATGTCTGAGAGCTTCTTCCCCACCAGCCTTCTAAGCAGCTCCTTCCTAAACAGCATGTCCTGTGAGCCTTTGCAGTGAACACCTGAGCTCAGCTGCTCCCATTACCGTTCTTGTGCCATCAGCTAACCCTGCCTGATGACCCCACGTGTGTACACATCTGGATGTGGGTGAACACCCACGTGTACATACACATCACACACACATGCGCATGTGCGCACGTGCACACACACACACACACACACACACACACACACACTGCTTGGGCTGCGTTAACCTCATGGCTCTCACACACTCCCTGAACTTTCATGCCTCCAATGTCTGCTTTTGTGATTCCCATGCTTCTGTACCTGTTGAAACCACTCATTTGCCCCCTAAATGCAACTGCGAAGAACACAGAACCGAACTCCCTTTCCCCTCCGTGGAGCACGCTTCAGAATTAACCTCTTCTGTCTCTGCCTCCGATTTCTGAGCTTTCATTTCCAAGCCTTCGGGTAAATGAGAAAAAGTTCACAAGGTCCAGTTAGTGGTCACTGTCCTGGGTCTTCTGAGCTATGATTCTAATGCTTGAGGAAAAATCCTAGATTCATGCAGAGCCAGCGTCTACAAACCACAAGGAAGCTTCTTGACGTTTTCAGGCAAGAACTAAAGTGTTTCAACCCCAGCCACCACTTCCCTCTAAGCTCTCTTAGGGCAGAGTCACTGAGGCTTGTGAAGGCACGTGGTGTGTTTACTGTGACGAAGAACAAGTGGACCAGGCTGTGTAGATGTGGAGGGATGCTCGGCGGAGGGCGACTAGTGTAGTCAGCTTGCTCCTGGAGTTCTGCCGGCGTGTGCGCCTCCCCCGTGTCTGGCAGTCCCTCTTGGACGATTGTTCGCCGGGGCTGCATGCCCGCGGGCCCGGGCACGACCGCCGTGGTGCCCACCTCGGGGGTGTCCTGGGCGCGGGCTGACCTGCCACGTGCAGTTGGCCCGAGGTGGTCTTATGAACGGGGATTCAGAGGTACACGTTTCCAGGTCCAGATCCGATCCCCACCTTTCAGCACGTACCAGTTCACTGAGCACGTTCGAATTCTCCAAACTCCATTTCTTCATCTCTGTTGGTTCCATCTTTGTTGTCCAAGTCGTGTGTGACTCTCTCGCAACCCCATGGACCACAGACCGCCAGGCTCCTCTGTCCCTGGGAGTCTCCTGGCGAAAACATCAGGCGGGTTGCCGTTCCTCCTGCAGGGGATCTTCCCGACCCAGGGATCGAATGTGCATCTCTTGTGCCTCCTGCGTTGGCAGATGGGTTCTTTACCACTGGCCCCGCCTGGAAAGCCCGTTTCTCATTGACACCATCTGTGAGATGAGGAGATTGGATAATGGACTTGCTCAGACCCCTCAGCCTTTACAGGTGACAGTGTCATGTAGCATCTCAAATTTCAGATTTGCCGTCTCTGAATCGGGAGATTTTTCTGTAATCAGGGCCTGTGATAACTGAAGGAAGGGTGGCATCAGCCCTCACAGGCAGCCTCCAGGGCGTCGGGTAAATGAGAAAAAACTAAGGCTGTAATGATAATTGGCATCAGATATTAGCATAACTAATATGCTAGGAAAAGCCTCTACTAATACGTAGGAAAAGCCTCTACTAGCCTCTTTATTTAAACCTCAGTTAAGATAGAAAAGTTTACCCTTATCCCCCAGGGCTGGGGCTGTTTAAAATGCAGGACTAGTCTCTGTCTGAGAGCTTCTTCCCCACCAGCCTTCTAAGCAGCTCCTTCCTAAACAGCTCACTCACTGAGCTCACCTCCTCAGCACCCTGGGGGCAGCCTTCCCAGGGAAAATTTGCTATCGTCTTCTTCTTTCACTGCTAAACCATTGATACTAATTTTTCTTTCTGTTTTTATAAAACCCAACTTCATTTTAATAGAGTCTGCTATAGGGTCCAACTTTATATCAGTTTCTATTGAAAATTCTGAACACTATTGAGAGCAAGCATAGACTCACAGACCTGAGGGTGATGGTGGGATGGATAGGGAAGCCACTCAGGGGACTACCAATGTATTTGTATTTATCTCAGGTCTTTAGAAGCCCAACCGTTCTGGATGGACCACTGATGTCCATGTGGTTCCCTGGCTAAAAACAGAGATTCACATCTCACATGAAACTGAAGTAAGGAATAAGGAATCCTTTAATCTAGCAAATATTCCATAAAGAAGGCTATTTGATTTGTTCTTCGGAAGGAACTGAACACTTTATAGCCTGAAAGAACAATTGGGGTGTCCCTAGACATTTATTGTTAAATAACTTTTAAATCCCAATACTACTGCAGTCTCAGAAGTTGTGATTTTTACTATAAAAGATGGCATTACCTAGGAAATAACCATCCTAACCACATTCTTTGTAAGGATTATGTTGACTACACCATGAAAGAATAATTTTTCTGCATGCATGCATTAAACAACAGAAACTTGCTAAATTGATTATGCAAATTTTGGGAAAAAGTAAATGTTTACTGCATAAATACTTTTAATTTCTACACTCTATAGTATTTATGCTAGGAACTATATTTTGCTTTTTATTAAGTTTTGCAAGTAGGACTTGCAGAATTTTAATTGAGAATAATAAAATAATAAAGTACTCCAGAGCCCAATAATGAATATAAATCTCATACAACTATTTAATCTCTTGATTTATTAGGAAACTGTCTGCAAAAGTAAATTCAGCTCAGTTTTATTTTGAATGAAACTTTACCTTTTAAAAATATTTTGAAAAGCAAGAAGTGTAAGAAGTATAAGGACACAATATTAAATTATAATGGAAAGGGGAAAAATTTTGTTTTGGACTTCCCTGGTGGCCCGTGGTTAAGAATCCGTGTTCCCAAAGTAGGGGGCGCAGGTTCAGTCTCTGCTTGAGGAGGATCCAACATGCTGCATGGCACGGCCAGAAATTAAAAAAAAATTTTTTTAAATTTTGTTTTGAATATATGAAATTTTTCTGTAGTTGCGTCCATAATGTCACCAATAACTGAAAACGCCTAGTCAGGGGATCCGAGAGGCTCACGGTGAGGGCCTCACGGTCAGGGCCATCGCTACATTACGCTGTATCGTACTGCAGTGTCCTCCTACATTATTTGGGATCGCTGCTGACTGTTAATCCCACGCCTGTGGTCCCTTCCACAGCAGTCTGCTTTCTTTTGATGATTTGGAGGCAGAGTGGTGCAGAGTGAAGAACCTGAACTCTGGAGTCAGACAGAGCTGAGTACAAATCACATCTCCACAGCACTCTAGCATGCGGCCTTGGCCTTCCTTAACTTGTCCAAGCCTCAGTTTCCTCATCTGTAGAATGGCCCCTCCTTTGTAGGATAGTTAACAGGATTGCATGGGGGTAGAGCAGGGCCAGAGCCCTTCAGTGTACCATACAAATGTCAGCCCGTGGCATGGACTAGCTCGAGGTCATGTCCACTACCCTGCAGTGACCGACATTCACAGCTAGCTTATGGGAAATGTTTATGGAACAAAGTTGAAATGACCACTAAATGTGCAGCAGGGTTCCTGGAAGTAAGAAGGGAATGAGCCTTCCTTTATTTTACTGTGGGAAAGTTGGTTTGGAGGGGGGTCTTACAGAGCCTTCTAAGCTTAATGCTATAGCGCCTGGGTGGTATAAAAAGAAATAAATGTCTGGTTTTTTGTCCAAGATTCCTGGGCAGAGCCCCTAAAACTCTTGGAATTTCCTGAGTGCAGAGTGATGGAATCACCGTTTTTGCTCTGGTTTGGCTGCCCCTATCTCGGTCGCAGCAGAACCTTTGGCTTCACGGGTGGGACCTTCCCTGACCAGGGATCCAGCGTGGGCCCCCTGCTCTGGGAAAGCGGACTCTTAGCCCCTGGACCACCAGGGAAGGCCTAGGAGCATCTCTGTTCATCCAGGAGAAGCTTCTTTCAACCATTCAGCCTGAGTTTTTGCAGACGAGATGACTTTTGGTGAGCTCCTAGGGGCGGTGAGCTTCAGGATGAGGGGTGGTGGCGAGAAAGATCAAGTCCTTGAAGGTTGGCACTTTGGGGCCCACTCCTAAACCTCTGAGAAGGGGAGAAGGGCTAGAATTCATCACTGATGGCCAGTGATTTAATCAATCATGTCTGTGTAATGAAACCTCCATAAAACCCTCCAGATGAGGGAGTTCTGGGATCTACCCACCCGTGTGCCAGGAGGGTCGTGTACTCCAACTGTGCTCAGGAGTCTTCTGGATCTCGCCCCGTGTCCCTGGTCACGAGCAGGCTGTTCACTCGCACCCTCTATAATGAAGTGTAACAGTAAGTACAGCATTTCCCCTGAGTTCTGTGAGTTGTTCTTGCAAACAGCCAAAGCTCAGAGCAGAGTGTGGGAACCCAGAATTTGCAGCCCAGAAGTGCAAACAGCCTGGCCTCCCGCCCGCTTTAGAAGGGAAAGGGGCCTTGTGGGGCTGAGCCCTTTCACCTGTGGGGTCTGAACTGACTCTGGGTAGTTGGTGTCAGAATGGAACTGAATTGTTGGATGCCCAGTTGGTGCTGGAAAACCAGAGAATCGGAGAGTCTATAAGGACCATCTCTCGTAAGTTTTGCAGCCCCACCCCCCGACCCAGCCACTACTGCGTGTTGATTCTAAACCACCCACTAGAAGTGGACAGTTTCTCAGGCTTCTAGGCAGTGACCTGGAGAGGCGTCTATGCAGCGACACTGATAAGGGGGCATCTCCCTGCTCTGGATGCCGTTTTCACAGACATTTCAAGGTGAGAGGTCAACGGCCTAAATGTGCAGCTGTGGTCCAAGAGTCAAGAAAACAAGCAAGTTAATTACATAGCCAAGGTCATCCTTGAACAGGTGAAGGGGAAACTGCCTGTAACATCTCGCGTGGCTACCATACTCATTATGACAGTCTTGCAGCTATGCATATGTTCAAAATACTGCCTGATCCAGACTGAGAAGATGCCCTCTCCTCCCCAGAATTTTCACATTCACTACAAACCCCCCTTCTGGAAGTGGGTGAGGTATAGCAAACACGAACACGTAAGTAAGTACACCCCATCTTCATGGTTTTGTGATATCACCAGGATGAATTGCATTCCAAGGAGCTTCTGTGCCCCCAGGAGTCCTGTGTCTGCCCTGTGTTTCACATTTTCAATTCTGAAATGTTTTCTCACAGACCATTTTCTTCCAGGTCCTGGGCCTGTGAACAGAAATTAATTTACTCGCCTCTTTGCTGTGGTGTCAGCTCAGCCCTGTTAAGTTGGATGCTAGAGGACATGTGTTATAACGCTCCGTGAGAACTAAAAAATGTTTTCCAGCTTGTAAATTGCTTTTTGTTGATTTAATTTTGCCTTTCACGGACTATATATTCAGCATATGCCTCTGGGGTCTTTTATACATTAACAATTCAAAAACCACTGACCTGTTATCATATTAAAACTCCCATTTTATCTCCAGTTTACCCGTAATAGAATCCTCTTACATGAACTGGGCAGAAGCCTTGTGAATAGATGATCTCATCTCTAAAATGCTAGGGCTTTGAGGAGTAGGTAGGGATTGTAAATTCAGATTGTGAGCCTTTTTATTATTGTACACTCTGTCATTATCATACGATTACAAAGCATTTCAGACTTTATTAGATAATTTACGTAGCCGTCCCCTGATCAGTTTAGAGTTTTGTTTTTTTTTTTCTTTTGGTCAGATTGCTGACTCTTCCAAGAGGTGAAAATGAAAGCAGTTCACAGTGAAAGAAACTCCTTCCAGGTGTTGAATGAGACCTGAGCATTTTATGTCTCAGTGATTCAAAATCAAGTCCATTTCCACCATCACTTAGGGGTTTGGAATATGTCACTCAAGCATCCTGTCCTTGCAAAAAAAATAAACTACTTGCAAAAAAAGTAGTTTAAGCTCAGGGCATTTTGAAGGCTTGGCTGAAATTTGTTTCTCCAGCTAAGCTTTGTCCTTATTAAGCGTGGAGGTTAGTCCCTTGGCCTGTTTCCGAGTGGAAAACCGAAAGTGTTTTAAAACAACAGTTACGCTGAGCGTGTGCCAGGTTTCGATTATCCAGATAAGTCATAATGTCAAGTTAATGACAGCTTGATCTAAATTTCAATATTCAGTGTTATTAAGAGCTACATTACGAGGAAAAGGGGAAACAGGCCTCGAGCCGCAGCGATGTCGGGTCGGCCGGTCACCCTTCTGTGTGTGCGTGTATCGGAGCACCGGGTCGTTAAGCCACCTGGGTCATCACGACAGTGGGCAGAATCGGCCGTGTAGCAGCATCCTCATTCTGGCCACATCAGGACACGTGCGGTGATGCTTTAAGGCTGACGGAGGTGATCTCGGTGGGCTAACCAGGATGTGGCAATATCCATGTCTCCCTTTACGGCTCTCAGCTCCACGGGCAAGTCTCCCGGCTTTCAGTTACAAGAGTCCTCTCACTTGGGAAGCGTGACTCATTTTCAAAAGTTAAAATGTCTTCTCTCGTCTAACTCAAAGCTTCAGTCTCCCGTTCAACCACGAGCTTCTTCCTTCCACCCCTCCGGCCTCACCCTCGGCTCAGGGACAGTCACGAGTGGCTGGGTCCTTCCCTTCTCTGCCCTTTCCTAGCCCTCCCGCCCTCTCCTTCTTCTTGCGATCCTTTCTCAGTAATCTCGGTCGCAGCAGAACCTTTGGCTTCACGGGTGGGACCTTCCCTGACCAGGGATCCAGCGTGGGCCCCCTGCTCTGGGAAAGCGGACTCTTAGCCCCTGGACCACCAGGGAAGGCCTAGGAGCATCTCTGTTCATCCAGGAGAAGCTTCTTTCAACCATTCAGCCTGAGTTTTTGCAGACGAGATGACTTTTGGTGAGCTCCTAGGGGCGGTGAGCTTCAGGATGAGGGGTGGTGGCGAGAAAGATCAAGTCCTTGAAGGTTGGCACTTTGGGGCCCACTCCTAAACCTCTGAGAAGGGGAGAAGGGCTAGAATTCATCACTGATGGCCAGTGATTTAATCAATCATGTCTGTGTAATGAAACCTCCATAAAACCCTCCAGATGAGGGAGTTCTGGGATCTACCCACCTGTGTGCCAGGAGGGTCGTGTACTCCAACTGTGCTCAGGAGTCTTCTGGATCTCGCCCCGTGTCCCTGGTCACGAGCAGGCTGTTCACTCGCACCCTCTATAATGAAGTGTAACAGTAAGTACAGCATTTCCCCTGAGTTCTGTGAGTTGTTCTTGCAAACAGCCAAAGCTCAGAGCAGAGTGTGGGAACCCAGAATTTGCAGCCCAGAAGTGCAAACAGCCTGGCCTCCCGCCCGCTTTAGAAGGGAAAGGGGCCTTGTGGGGCTGAGCCCTTTCACCTGTGGGGTCTGAACTGACTCTGGGTAGTTGGTGTCAGAATGGAACTGAATTGTTGGATGCCCAGTTGGTGCTGGAAAACCAGAGAATCGGAGAGTCTATAAGGACCATCTCTCGTAAGTTTTGCAGCCCCACCCCCCGACCCAGCCACTACTGCGTGTTGATTCTAAACCACCCACTAGAAGTGGACAGTTTCTCAGGCTTCTAGGCAGTGACCTGGAGAGGCGTCTATGCAGCGACACTGATAAGGGGGCATCTCCCTGCTCTGGATGCCGTTTTCACANTCTCTCGTAAGTTTTGCAGCCCCACCCCCCTGACCCAGCCACTACTGCGTGTTGATTCTAAACCACCCACTAGAAGTGGACAGTTTCTCAGGCTTCTAGGCAGTGACCTGGAGAGGCGTCTATGCAGCGACACTGAGAAGGGGGCATCTCCCTGCTCTGGATGCTGTTTTCACACAGACATTTCAAGGTGAGAGGTCAACGGCCTAAATGTGCAGCTGTGGTCCAAGAGTCAAGAAAACAAGCAAGTTAATTACATAGCCAAGGTCATCCTTGAACAGGTGAAGGGGAAACTGCCTGTAACATCTCGCGTGGCTACCATACTCATTATGACAGTCTTGCAGCTATGCATATGTTCAAAATACTGCCTGATCCAGACTGAGAAGATGCCCTCTCCTCCCCAGAATTTTCACATTCACTACAAACCCCCCTTCTGGAAGTGGGTGAGGTATAGCAAACACGAACACGTAAGTAAGTACACCCCATCTTCATGGTTTTGTGATATCACCAGGATGAATTGCATTCCAAGGAGCTTCTGTGCCCCCAGGAGTCCTGTGTCTGCCCTGTGTTTCACATTTTCAATTCTGAAATGTTTTCTCACAGACCATTTTCTTCCAGGTCCTGGGCCTGTGAACAGAAATTAATTTACTCGCCTCTTTGCTGTGGTGTCAGCTCAGCCCTGTTAAGTTGGATGCTAGAGGACATGTGTTATAACGCTCCGTGAGAACTAAAAAATGTTTTCCAGCTTGTAAATTGCTTTTTGTTGATTTAATTTTGCCTTTCACGGACTATATATTCAGCATATGCCTCTGGGGTCTTTTATACATTAACAATTCAAAAACCACTGACCTGTTATCATATTAAAACTCCCATTTTATCTCCAGTTTACCCGTAATAGAATCCTCTTACATGAACTGGGCAGAAGCCTTGTGAATAGATGATCTCATCTCTAAAATGCTAGGGCTTTGAGGAGTAGGTAGGGATTGTAAATTCAGATTGTGAGCCTTTTTATTATTGTACACTCTGTCATTATCATACGATTACAAAGCATTTCAGACTTTATTAGATAATTTACGTAGCCGTCCCCTGATCAGTTTAGAGTTTTGTTTTTTTTTTTCTTTTGGTCAGATTGCTGACTCTTCCAAGAGGTGAAAATGAAAGCAGTTCACAGTGAAAGAAACTCCTTCCAGATGTTGAATGAGACCTGAGCATTTTATGTCTCAGTGATTCAAAATCAAGTCCATTTCCACCATCACTTAGGGGTTTGGAATATGTCACTCAAGCATCCTGTCCTTGCAAAAAAAATAAACTACTTGCAAAAAAAGTAGTTTAAGCTCAGGGCATTTTGAAGGCTTGGCTGAAATTTGTTTCTCCAGCTAAGCTTTGTCCTTATTAAGCGTGGAGGTTAGTCCCTTGGCCTGTTTCCGAGTGGAAAACCGAAAGTGTTTTAAAACAACAGTTACGCTGAGCGTGTGCCAGGTTTCGATTATCCAGATAAGTCATAATGTCAAGTTAATGACAGCTTGATCTAAATTTCAATATTCAGTGTTATTAAGAGCTACATTACGAGGAAAAGGGGAAACAGGCCTCGAGCCGCAGCGATGTCGGGTCGGCCGGTCACCCTTCTGTGTGTGCGTGTATCGGAGCACCGGGTCGTTAAGCCACCTGGGTCATCACGACAGTGGGCAGAATCGGCCGTGTAGCAGCATCCTCATTCTGGCCACATCAGGACACGTGCGGTGATGCTTTAAGGCTGACGGAGGTGATCTCGGTGGGCTAACCAGGATGTGGCAATATCCATGTCTCCCTTTACGGCTCTCAGCTCCACGGGCAAGTCTCCCGGCTTTCAGTTACAAGAGTCCTCTCACTTGGGAAGCGTGACTCATTTTCAAAAGTTAAAATGTCTTCTCTCGTCTAACTCAAAGCTTCAGTCTCCCGTTCAACCACGAGCTTCTTCCTTCCACCCCTCCGGCCTCACCCTCGGCTCACGGACAGTCACGAGGGGCTGGGTCCTTCCCTTCTCTGCCCTTTCCTAGCCCTCCCGCCCTCTCCTTCTTCTTGCGATCCTTTCTCAGTTCGTCAATGTTTTTGGCTGCCCAGGTCTCAGCTGGGGCACAGGAGCTTTGGTCTTCGCGTGGTGTGCGGTGTCTAGCTCCCTGGGATCGAGGGATCGAATCTGGGCCCCCTGCACTGGGAGCTCAGGACTAAGTGCTTGGACCACCGGGGAAGTCCCCCATCTTCTTCAAGACCCCCAGCCTCCGTGCGGGGGTCTCTCAGTGGCCCCACTTCCGGCCTGGAGAGGGAGGAAGGCCTCCCTCCGCCACGTGGTGATTTACCCTTTCCTGTTCCCAGTCTTGCTCACCTAAGCCACAGACGGGTGAAGGGACTGCTCTCCAGCTGTTCCCAGCCTGGGACTGCCCACAGTCTATGTCAACAAGGAAAGTCCCGTTAAACATCTGTCCACAAGCACATAGACCGCAGCACTGGTATAGTCCAGGGTAGAAACTTCGCTGCACGGGATCAGAGTTCTTCAAAGGCCCGCATCATTCCTGGAAGCTCTTCAGTTCACTGGGAAAGAAAGAAACGACGGTAGAAGTCAGTGCTAAGAACAGCCCACGCTGAGCTCCGAGGCCGCCCCTTCGCACTTACGGTCCAGGGGAGCCGAGGTCTTCTTGGACCGTCTCCCTGGGCACAGGAGGCGAGGCTGGTGTCCACGTGGGCACGAGTGCTCCCTACTTCTCTGAGACAGAAGCAGGGCCATCTGTCGCTCTTCGGAGCTACCTCTTCGGAAGTGGGTGGTCTGAATGAAGCGGGGCGGGGGGGGAGTCCTGAGCTTTGTGCTGTCTTTAATTTGCTTCTATTTTCATTTGACTGCTCTGCTGGGAACAGTAAATCAATGTGCATGAATTTTGAAGAATGTAATCTAGAAAACTCAATTATTTAGTGCCTGGAAGGGTTTCAAAGATTAAAACGCCATGTTAAAAAAAATGTGTGAGCATTTTTTATTGAAATTAAATGTTTGCTCCGTGCAGTTAAATTGCAGTGTTGAAACGATTGGTCTGGTTTTTGTGTTGTGTCTGTCTGGGCTTTCCCTCACTCCCCCGGGCGGAAGTAGGAACGCTTTCCTCTGCTGCTGCCTTTGCTTTCCTCTAGTCTTCTCTTGTAGCTGCACTCAGCTCCCTTTGACTAGATTTAGCTGGAAAGAACATTTGCTCAGTGTAAACGATGTGCTACTTACCGTGCGAGGCCCCAAACAAAAAGCGGAGCCGCGCCTTCCAGCAAACATCTAGCGTGTATACAAGTGTGTACAAGTGTGCGTGTGCGTGCGTGGGTGTTAACGCGAACGCAGTTAGGTCCATGAGAAAGAAGAACAGGATTCGAAGGAGGCAGACGGAAGGGAATACCTATCTGTGGCCAGGCGCTGTGAAGTTCGAAGATGAAAGACCTCAGGTGCACTCAGTAAGCCACCAGAGCCGTCAGTAAATCTGTGCCCCTCTCCTTTTGGGGAGATTCAGATCTTTGTGGCGGGTGGAGAAAATACTCCTATTGCAGCCCCCAGAGAAGAGGCACAGCAGAGAAGGGCTGCTGCTGCTGCTAAGTCACTTCAGTCGTGTCCGACTCTGTGTGACCCCATAGACAGCAGCCCACCAGGGCTGGGATCCTCATCCCCATCCCTGGGATTCTCCAGGCAAGAATACTGGAGTAGGTTGCCATTTCCTACTCCAATGCATGAAAGAGAAAAGTGAAAGTGAAGTCGCTCAGTCTGTCCGACTGTTAGCGACCCCATGGACTGCAGCCCACCAGGCTACTCCGTCCATTGGATTTTCCAGGCAAGAGTACTGGGGTGGGGTGCCATTGCCTTCCCCGGCAGAGAAGGGCAGGAGCACACTTTTCCTCCCACGAGTTTTGCCCTTGAACTTGGTGAACACAGCTCTGCAAATCGGAAACATTTCTGAGGTTTCCAGGTTGTTTAGTTTTCCAACAAGTGTGCCAAGCATGATGGCAATCTTCTTGGAGTCAAAAGTTTTCTTCCCTTGCTCGTAACTCTGACTTGTTTATTAAGAGCTGATCTAGACTATTAAACAGTTGGTATTCAGGAAAATACTGCTAAGGCACAACATTCATGGGAAAAAGTCAGTGCAAGTGGAAGAATTGGAAAGTGGAGATTTTGGCATAGCCCTTTGAATATCTATAGAGATTTTGAAAAGGAAAGACATTAACTAAACTAAACAAACCCAAACAAATTACATATTAAAGTTAAAATACAAAAAGACAGGATAATATTCACAAACCACTTGCTTTTCTTAAAAAGCAGGGTAGGTGCCACCCACATTTAGATATTTATTGTTGAAAGTTTGGATTCTGGAAAGGATGAGAAAACATCTTCCTGTTTACTTCTTATCTATAAACATGTTTCATGGCCTATTAAAAGCTTCTCAGAAGCAAAAAGACTTTTTAAACAATTTTTGTGAGGCAGCAAGTTTGATAGAATATGAGGTTAACTGAGTGTAAAAGACCAATAAAATAAATAAATGCGGAAAGATGGGGTAAAAGAAAGCGAAGGGAAGGATTATAAAACAAATGGAGTAATTTCCATTTTTTGCATGCTCTGAAACAAATCAGGGAGGACATTAATTTCCATTCCTTGAGAAAGAATCTATTAGTAAGATGATCTGGTCCTGGAACTTTCGGGTGGAAGTAGTTAATAGTTTTTGTCAGTTTATTTTATTTTTATTACTCTTGTCCATTATATTATCTCTGGCATCAGTTTTGGAAATGTACATTTTTTCAGCAAATTGCCAGATTTTGAAATTTATTAGCATAGAGTTGACATGGTAAGAGAACTGGGTATGCATGTATTCGCTAATCTATTTAAATTTCCTTCCACATTAACTGTTGCTTACTTTATCATTTCTAAACTTGTACCATTTCTATTTTCTCTTCATTTAATTTGTAAGTAACCCATTTTGCTTGTTTTTCCTCAAATATAAAGCTTTTGAATTTGTTGACCAATCGCTAATCTTTTTAGAGATTTCTGCCTCTTCTCTTTTCTCCCTTTTCTTCATTATAGATATTATATGATCTTTTTCTAGCTTCCAAATTCAAATGGTTATATTTTCTCTTTCAACGTTGCTTGACTAACAGTAAGAGCTCTTAAAACTTTGGAGTTTGTTTTTGGGCAAAATTTTGGTGAAATATTTTAATCTGTGTGGTTCAAATTTGTCTCTTAACAGTTGTATTTTTATGGTAACAGGACAAGAAGTATATTTGTTGTCAGACAGTGGAGTATTTTTCATTTAAATTTTTTTCTTATTTGCATTAATTGCTGCTGTGAGAGAATATGACCTATACAATTTGTGCTACCTGGATTTGATTGAAATTATCTTTTTTCTTACTACATATTTAGCTATGTGTGTGTGCATGTACACACACACGTGTACATGCACACATATGTGCACACATACATGTACAGATAGACACATATGCACATATGTATGCATGTGTCCTACGCATGCTCATGAACTTAGATTTTAAACAAATTCAGTTTTTAAGTCAACCTGAAGCAAATACATCAGTCAAGTAAATAATTCCTAGACTTCCTCCTTAGCTCTACAATGTCCTCTTCCTTCTCAGTGGACAGACACACTGAAGCTTCCACCAGCCTTGGGAACTTCTCTCAAAAGTGCCGCTCCTTCCAGGTGGCCCTGGCTTACCCTTACCTGCACTGATAAATGTCCGGAAGTGGCAGCTACAGTTACTGACTCCAGTGTCTCACTGCTGAGCCCCGCTTCACTTTTTTAACATTCAAACCTTTATAAACTATATGTGTTTACTGTATAGCACAGGGAACTATATTTGATATGTTGTAATAAACTATAAAACAAAAGGATGAAAAAACAGAGTATAGATCCACACATACATGTGTATAAGCATATCACTCAGATATATACTTGAAACTAGCACAATACTGTGAATCAACTCTACTGTAATTAAAAAAAGAAAGTGCTTCCCTAGTGGTCAAGACATCGAGCTTCCAAAGCAAGGGTCATGGCTTCGATCCCTGGTCAAAGAACTAAGATCCCACATGCCACCTGGTGTGACCAAAATGTATGTGTATATATATATATATATATATTTAAAAAGAAAGTAAAAGAAAAAAAGCCAGACCTTTAAACATTCAGGGAGGACCCACTCTGAGGTAGGTGGAGGTGTGTGACCTGTGAGACCCACATCCTCTAAGAGCTTGCAGTGAGTTTGAGTCCCATCAAGCTCACATCAAGGTCCTTTGACTTGGTTTGGTAGAAGCCAGCTTCACACCAAGGCTAGTTAGGAAGGCTGTACAGCAAAGACAGAGGACGGGCTGCTCTGAGTAGAGGCATTACTGTACCCTTCCCTTCTTTCATCTTTGCCAGGAGAGTCGGGATGGGGAAGCCTGACAGCTTTGAGCAACTCTGGCCTCGAGGGCAGAAGCGTGTGGGGCAGGACTCACCTCCACGAAGCTGGATGGGGAGCCGTCCATGAAGCTTGCGAAAACGTTTGTGTCTGCGGCGGGGTGTAGTTGGCAACCAGGGAAGGAGAGTCAGAAGTCTGGCTGATAATCTGTTGGGTCTTCCACCCAGTGTGAGGGACGCCATCCTTTTTGATACACTCTGGACCCCCAGCCTGGTGTGTGGGGGCCCCATCTTGGCCCCTCTCAGCCCCCACTGATACCTTGCAACCACATGAGGGGTCCTGGACCAGAACTGCCTGACTTAACCACTCCTGGATTCCTGACCCCCAGGAAGTAGTGGGGATAATATACTTTTTTAAACTGCTAAATCTGGGACTAATTTGTTACCTCAATTCACAACTATTACAGTGCAATAGGGTTTTGCAAAGAGGCTCAATGAGGGTTAAAGAAAGGAGCGGTCACGTCCCCGTGGGAGGACGGTCAAAGCCTCCGATGAAGGGGCGGGGCATCTGAGATGGGCCTTGCAGAGAACTGGGCATGGAGGAGAAGAGAGAGAGTATTTCAGGAGACAGCACGGGAGCTGGGATGGTCAAGCCTGTATTCAGGAGATAGGGACGGGGCCAGCGACCTGCATCTTCGATGGGAGCCAGAACCTGGTGGGAGAGGAGTCAGGAGAGGTACTGGCCACAGAGAAAGCACCTGTGTGGTTCCTCTTTCTCACCCAAACCCTGAAGGACATTTTGCATGGTTTGCTCCTTGAACCTCTTCTCTTTCTTTATGGAGCTCCTTGGTGATCTCATTCAGTTTCTACCCGCTGCTGCTGCTGCTAAGTCACTTCAGTCATGTCCGACTCTTGGCGACCCTGTGGACTGCAGCCCACCAGGCTCCTCCGTCTGCTGGGGTCCAGCCCCGGTGGATCCAGGGAATTTGAAGGTGGGGATGGTGTCCGCGACCTTGGAAAAAACTTAATTAATTATAGAGAGATTAGAAATGGATAGTGTAGTAGGAAATATTAGTGGAGAAAAAGAGGCTGAATAACTTGGTTTACATGGAATAGCATCCATGCTCCAGATGGGAATTCAGCCGGAAAAATGGGGAGCAAGAAAGAATGACATGGGGGAGTCAGTCTTTCCAGTAACTGAACCCATTTCTTTATTTTTCAGGTTTTCTTATATACCTTTTGTTACACATAGGGATGAATACAGAGTCACGTGGGGGTCAGCAGTCCTGACCTTTATCAAAATCAGGTGCTTTACATAAAAAAAAGGTCTTAGGGGTTTTACCTCATCTTTTGGCCATGAGGCTTGCTGACATTTATGACCCTTTCTTTCTGTAAACCAAAAACTTATTTTTTCCAAGGGTGTTTTTTCTTAAACCAGGCACCACCCTCCAAATAAAGTTGCATTCCTATAGGGTGAGGGTGTAGTGAGTTACAATCAAGAAAGGAATTTATTTAACCCAAGGTTAACATGATTAATCTTAAAGGTTAATTCTTATTTCTCCTATATGCTTAAAGGTTAATACTTATTTCTCCTATATGCTAGTTATATTCATTATAAGGGCAGGGAATATGGAGATTTAGCAGCAAACATCAGCCCAACAAATGAAAATCCTTTCACCAATGTTCCCCTTAAGATCTACTTAGTCTTAAGATAGTGATAAAGTTACATTTTTACATAGCAAGGACACAGTGATTTATAACAAAGTACAGTGATCTATAACAAAAGAGAAAATTCATTAACTCAAAAAGTCTAGTATTGCTAACCTTAAAAACTACTGTATTTCCTTTTTTATATTCCAAATACATTGATTAATATATTCCCAGGTGCCTAAGGATATGGAGGCCTGGCGGCAATCATTGACTCAACAATGAGAAAAGCCCTATGCTAATACTCCAAACTCTCTGTGCTGTTTATGGTTGAGAGGTTGTCACACAAGCTAGTCTGTCAGCAGAGAGGTTTGACCTGAGACACCCTTGTCCCACCCAGGGCAGGGGATTAGCAGCAATTATTGACACAACAAATGAAAAAACCCTTCACCAATATAATTCCCAACCAACCCACTATACTAATAATTTCTAACTTCCCACAAGAATTTGCCTTTAGTAAGTCTAAAACATCTCGTGCCTCTCACGATCAGGAGGCTGTAAATCATCACATGCGGCCGGATGAACTTATACACATGGGCTAGATAACCTTTAGAGTTCGTAAGCTGAAACACTCTTGTCACGCCCAGGAATTTTTATTAACTTAGAGCTGCATGCTTACTCCTTCTCCGAGAGAAACGGTTATGGGGGAGAGCTCCCCGGAAGGTCAAAGGTGTAGGTGAGAGCAAAAAACAGACTCTGGTTTTGGGGTAGATGCTCGGGAACAGGGGGTCTCCTGAGGCTTGATCAGCCTTTGCATATGCCGAAGCCTCCTTCCTCATGACCTTTGCCATCGGCGGAGTTCCTCACGCTGGCCCCCAGCAATGACCTATTCCAGTTGCCCCCAATCTAAGAAGTAAGCCTCTCCCAAGCACTAAAGAGGAATGGTTCACAAGTGGGAGCAGTTTTAGGAGAGGGAAAAGTCCTGCTGGGATATGCAGTAACCTCCCAGACCCAAGTCATAGAAACAAGAAGCCTATCCCAGGGACTTCTGCCCAAAAGATGGAGCTGATAGTTCTCACTGGAGCCTTAGAGATCAGGACAGGGAAGATCTTATATGTTATGTTGACTAGAGAATAAATAGATGAAACATGATTGAAGCATACTGAAGTTCTTATAAACAGTAGAGTCTAGAAAAGGTGATGGTGATTTATCATGAAAAGTGAACGTGTTAGTCACTTAGTTTTGTCTGATTCTGTGACCCATGGACTGTAGCCTGCCAGGTTCCTTTGTCCATAGAATTCTCCAGGCAAGAATACTGGAGTGGGTTGCCATGCCCTTTTCCAGGAGATCTTCCTGACCCAGGGATTGAATACAGGTCTCCCACATTGCAGGCAGATTCTTTATCATTCGAGCCACCAGGGAAGCCTAAGTGGTTTACGATGAAGTAACTTACCATAGGGAACACTAAAAGGCGAATGCAGAGATAATAAAGGGAAACAAGAAGGTGGACACAACTGCCAAAAGGGTGACCCTGGAACAGTAATTAGGCAACTATCCCTTACATCTTGAAGGCCAGATCCATTCAATTATTCCCCAGTCTACACAAAGGAAGACTTAGACAAGGCCTGAAAATGGGGCTTCAATAGAGATCTAGGAGGCCATGAAAGTGAAAGTCACTTAGTCATGTCTGAATCTGCGATCCCATGGACTATACAGTCCATGGATTTCTCCAGGCCAGAATACTGGAGTGGGTAGTCATGAGTGGATATTTAATGAACATGGCAAATACTGTCCCCCAACTTCAGCTTGTCAAGCCATGAGGAAGGCTCATCAAGAAACTCACTGTGGGAGCTGTGACCTACTGATAACTTTTAGGAACCTAAAGGACTTGTTTGAGATATCTATTTTAAAACATTTCTGTGATAGCATTTACATAAGAGCTGTATTTATTATTATAATGTGTTTATCCTCCTGGACCCAGAGTGTTTACTTACTAAGACATAAAGTGATTTGAGTGCTTTATTGATGAGATTCATCTTACCTATGTTCTATGACAATTCAAGGACAGGATTCAGAATAAATTTCCAATGTATGTGTAAAAAAAAGAAAGAAACTCACTGTGGTAGGGAAGCCCTATTTAATTGGTTAGTTGAGGTCACGGTAACTCTTGGCATGAAAAGTAACAACCCCAACATGAGAAACCCCCACATAAGGCCCATTCATACCAGAGGGACATATTCTGAGAGGACTGGCAAATTGATTACACTGTCATACTGAGAGCATGGGCAACTTCAGGTATCTCCTGGTGCTAGTGGACATTCTTTCAGGTGGACAGAAGCATTTCCCACTAGAACTGAAATGGCAGCTGAAGTGGCTGAAGCATTACTAAAAGAACTAATCCCCAGGTTTGCACTTGTAGGATCCCTAGAAAGAGATAATGGTCCAGCCTTTGTGTATCAAGTCAGCCAGACATCTTGGAATGTGAAGTCAAGTGGGCCTTAGAAAGCATCACTAAGAACAAAGCTAGTGAAGGTGATGGAATTCCAGTTGAGCTGTTTCAAATCCTGAAAGATGATGCTGTGAAANGGGAGGCTGTAAACCATCACATGCGGCCGGACGAACCTATACAGGGGGGCTAGATAACCTTCAGAGTTCGTAAGCTGAAACACTCTTGTCATGCCCAGGAATTTTTATTGACTTGGAGCTGCACGTTTACTCCTTCTCCGAGAGAAACGGTTATGGGGGAGAGCTCCCCGGAAGGTCAAAGGTGTAGGTGAGAGCAAAAAACAGACTCTGGTTTTGGGGTAGATGCTCGGGAACAGGGGGTCTCCTGAGGCTTGATCACGCCTTTGCTATGCCGAAGCCTCCTTCCTCATGACCTTTGCCATGGGCGGAGTTCCTCACGCTGGCCCCCGGCATCCGTCCATGGGATTTTCCAGGCAAGAGTGGGGCGCCATTGCCTTCTCCACCAGTTTCTACCTAGGTTGCTTTAAAGTCTAGCCAGACCAATCCTTAGTGAATCAATCTCACATCTCCAATTGCTTGCTGATTTTTTCCACCCAAATGAAATGTTTCCAGCATCTCAAATATCTTTGACTCTTAAATCTGTCTTCCTCTCTCGCCATCCTCCTTAACTGACTGCCTACCAAACTGGATCTACAACTTCAGACATCCTCACATCAAACCCCAAAGTGCTTTCCTAACCTTCTATATGTATCCAAATACCAGCTAGCAAATGTTGGCATTCCTATAGCACGGTGGCATCAGCCTGTAGGGAAATGTGAAGATGAATCAGAGATAGGTGAACCAAGAAGCTGGCTGAGAATAATTTCATAGGATAATTAGTTTTAGTTAAATGTACTCTCCAAGGACACTTTTAATTTTCTCAAGTCTCTGTTTCTGCCTCCTCCGATACACCTGTGTACACAATGCAAATTGGGCCTTAAATGGTTCTTGAACAAACTTTGAGAGATAAGTGAACATAAATGCCATTACTAAATGGTAAAAGAAAAGGTGTATAAATGTACTCTCCAAGGACACTTTTAATTTTCTCAAGTCTCTTTTTCTGCCTCCTCCGATACACCTGTGTACACAATGCAAATTGGGCCTTAAATGGTTCTTGAACAAACTTTGAGAGATAAGTGAACATAAATGCCATTACTAAATGGTAAAAGAAAAGGTGTCTGTTTCCTGGCTGGCTTCAGGGACACGTGACCTGCGCCCCACACTCTGCAGAGTGCAATGCTTGGTGTAATGCTCTGTTGTTACCATTTCAAAATTCTTAGTAGTTCTGGGGCAGGGGGCCCATGTTTTCATTTACTACTGAGCCCTACACATTGCGTAGGAAGTACTGATAGCGAGTGACAATTTGATTATTCACTTATGTTATTTTCATTCTATTGATGAAAAAGGCAGCATAAAAGATGACTCAAATGGAGGAAGAGGAGGTTCCGGTCAAGATGGCGGAAGAATAGGACGGGGACACCACTTGCTCCCTCACAGATTCATCAAAAGAACATCTCAAGGCTGAGCAAACTCCACAAAACAACTTCTGAATGCGGGCAGAGGACATCAGGCACCCAGAAAAACAGAGCACTGACTTCAAAAGCAGGTAGGGAAAAAATATAAAAGCCGAGAAAAAAAGAGACAAAGGAGGTGGGGAGGGAGCTCCGTCCCGGGAAGGGAAGCCCGTCCCAGGAAGGGAAGCTTAAGAAGAGAGGTTTCCAAACGCCAGGAAACACTCTCCCTGCCGAGTCTGTGGCGAGCCTTGTAAACACAGAGGGCAACATAACAGGAAGGAAAAATAAATGAACAATTAAAACCAACAGATTACAAGCCCAACAGTAACTCGCNCGGGAGACCTGGGTTCGATCCCTGGGTTGGGAAGATCCCCTGGAGAAGGGATAAGCTACCCACTCCAGTATTCTTGCCTGGAGAATCTCATGGACAGAGGGGCCTGGTGGGCTATAGTCCATGGGGTCGCAAAGAGTCGGACACACCTGAGCGACTCTCACACTCACAGGAGACCGCAGAGGACCTGGGGAGCTCCATCCCACGTGCCGCCACTGAGAGGTCACCAGCCACAGCCAAAGGGCCTGCTGCTGCAGCTGAAGGTCCTGAACGGTGCCATGAAGATCGCAGTCCTGCAGCTAAGACCCCGTGCAGCCAAACATCTCTCTCTTTTTTAATCGATTTGGAAATGACCCTAAATCCCACTCTGAATGAACTGGAATAACTGGGTTGCAACAGATTTGTAAAGAAACGACATAGAGAAAATCCCCTGACAGGGGATGTAGGGGGCATGAGACTCTGAAAGGAACAAAAGAAACTCCTGTTGGGTCATTTTTGAACATTTATTAAGCGCCGACTGTGTGCCCAGCTCGGGCTCTCTGCTCCTCACGATGCTGTGGCACGTATGTATGATGGGGCGNAGAGAAAATCCCCTGACAGGGGATGTAGGGGGCATGAGACTCTGAAAGGAACAAAAGAAACTCCTGTTGGGTCATTTTTGAACATTTATTAAGCGCCGACTGTGTGCCCAGCTCGGGCTCTCTGCTCCTCACGATGCTGTGGCACGTATGTATGATGGGGCGGATGAGGCAGTTCCAGGGTTGAGGGACCTACTGATGTTGAGCGTGTTAAGTAGCCTCAGTTGTGTAGGCGACCCTGCAGACTGCAGCCCGCCAGGCTCCTCTGTACTGGAGTGGGCTGTGTGCCCTCTCCAGGGGATCTTTCCAACCCAGGGATCGAACCTGCCTTCCTTACGTCTCTTGCGTTGGCAGGCAAGTTCTTGGCCTCTAGTGCCAGCTGGGAAGCCTGGGTCTTAAGAGTTGCTGCTGTCGCAGAGTCGTGTCCAACTTTTGGCGAGCCCACGGACTGCAGCGTGCCAGGCCTCGTCAGAGTGCATGCTGTCAAATCCAAGTACACCTGCCTGACTCAGAGGCCAAACAAACCGAAACCTCAGAGTCTAGGGCCGAAAAGGTTTACTGCAGGGTCAAGCAAGGAGAACGGATGGCTCATGCTCAAAACCCCAACTCCCTGATGGGCTAGGGGAGAGTAGTTCTTACAGGCAAAACTTGGGGTGAGGGCTGCGGGGTGTCTGACTTTCTTCTGATTGGCAGGCACCTGGTGCTGGGCGTGAGGTCACCAGACTCCACTGGGTGGGGGCCTGAGCTCCCACAGGAGGCTCAAGGCTGTTGTTGTGTATATGCCTTGTGGAGGAACTGGGACCTGCCCCCCTGCTGCTCTGTTGTTTCTGGATCATTCCTCCTTTGCTTATGCATTCCCTCGCTTCTTGAATCAGCCTTTTGGAACTCTGGAAGGTGTAGGAGGCTGAAGGAAGCAAGCCTATTTTCTATAAACAGGAAACAGGGGAATGTGGACAGGATTTGTACCTGGAGGGCTTCACAGGGTTTCATGCACAGAAGGTAAAAATGAGTCTAGTTGGAGAAATCTGAATGAGCTTTAAAGGGACAGGGGGTCACGGTGAGAAGCAGCAACGTAAACACCCTTCAGTTCAGTTCAGTCGCTCAGTCTTGTCCGACTCTTCGCAGCCGCATGGACTGCAGCACGCCAGGCCTCCCTGTCCATCACCAGCTCCCAGAGCTTCAAACTCATGTCCATCGAGTCAGTGATGCCATCCAACCACCTCATCCTCTGTCGTCCCCTTCTCCTCCTGCCGTCAATCTTTCCGAGCATCAGGGTCTTTTCCATTGAGTCAGTTTTTTGCATCAGGTGGCCAGAGTATTGGATTTTCAGCTTCAGCATCAGTCCTTCCAATGAATATTCAGGACTGATTTCCTTTAGGATTGGACTGGTTGGATCTCCTTGCAGTCCAAGGGACTCTCAAGAGTCTTCTCCACCACAGTTCAAAAGCATCAATTCTTCGGTGCTCAGCTTTCTTTACAGTCCAACTCTCACATCTATAAATGACTACTGGAAAAACCATAGCTTTGACTAGACGGACGTTTGTTGGCAAAGTAATGTCTCTGCTTTTTAATATGCTGTCTAGGTTGGTCATAACTTTTCTTCCAAGGAGCAAGCGTCTTTTAATCTCATGTCATCGTCTGCAGTGATTTTGGAGCCCCCAAAATAAGGTCTGTCAGTGTTTCCATTGCTTCCCCACCTATTTGCCATGAAGGGATGGGACCAGATGCCATGATCCTAGTTTTCTGAATGTTGAGTTTTAAGCCAACATTTTCACTCTCCTCTTTCACTTTCATCAAGAGGTTCTCTAGTTCTTCCCTTTCTGCCATAAGGGTGGTGTCATCTGCATATCTGGGGTTATTGATAGCTCTCCCAGCAATCTTGATTCCAGCTTGTGCTTCACCCAGCCTGGGCATCTGGCATGATGTACTCTGCATATAAGTTTAATAATCAGGGTGACAATATATACCCTGGACGTACTTTAAAACAGGTGATTATTTGACCTTGTCAAACTGCTGCGGACACTGTGAGGCGGAGCAGGGGGTGGGGGAGGCAGAATGCTGCCCACATCTTGGCTCTCTGTGCACCAATGCCAAGGAGCAATCCAGAGAAAGAGTGGCTTTATTACTTTGCCAGGCAAAGGGGAAGCACCGTTAGCTAGCACCTCAAGAACTTTGCCCCCTCCCCGGTGAGTAGAAAGAAGTTATACAGTCAGGCAGGGGTATGTGATAAGGATCAAGTCAGTAACAGTCTCCATTTCTTCTGTAAAGTTTCAGAAGGGTGGGGTTGCTGACAAGCTTCCCAGGTGGGCTAGTGGTAAAGAACCCGCCTGGCAATGCAGGAGACGTAAGAGGCGTGGATCTGACCCCTGGGTAGGAAAGATGCCATAGGTGGAGGGCCTGGCATCCCACTCCAGAATTCTTGCCTGGAGAATCCCGTGGACAGAGGAGCCTGGAGGGCTAGTCCATAGCGTCCCAGAGACAGGACTTGGCGACTGAACAATAACAAAGGGACGCTTTCCTCCAGCAACCGTTCCAGCACACTCACCCGAGGGAAGGGAGGGGGTAACAGCAGCCGACGTACAGAAGGCGAGAAGAGGGAGGGCGTGCTGAAGGAGGCCCTGGAGGGCCCCGACAGCTCTGGCCTTGGGAGGCGGCAGAGGGCCCGGCGCTGCTCCTGGCCACCAGAGGGTGCTCCGGCCTGGTCCTCCGGCGCCGGCCGCAGAGGAACGCGTTCGGGTGCTTTGAGTTTGAGTGGTTGGGGCCCGAGCGGGCTGAGGCCAGAGCCTGCGGGAAGGGGAGGGCGGCGCGCCCGGCCAGGCCTGGGCGGACGCAGCGAGGCGGAGGAGTGGGTCCTGGGGGTCCGGGCAAGGCGCTGGGTCCAGACGGAGCCTCGAGAAGTGGTGGCCTTCTCTCTGGTCCTCTTCGCGTCTCACAGCTGCGCCTTCGCACTGACTGCAGCTGCAGCAGCAGGTTTACGGCCACAGGAGTGCCAGGAGCCTTAGGCCGGAGGAGGAAGGGCAGGGAAGGGGATGGGACCGGCCCGGAAGGCGAGAGGAGGGCGCGCGTGGAGGGAGAGCGCGCAGGACCCACGATGGGGCTGGGGGGCGGCGGGGAGAGGAGTGCCCCGCCCTGCCTTTGCTGGCTGATCCACGTGGCCGCTCCCACCCGCCAGGCAGTGAGGACTGTCTCACGTCGATGGTACGAGGACCGGGGTCCAGCTGCCATGCTTACAGCAGAGACTTGCTGACCTCCTGGAGGGAGTGAGGATCCTGCTCAACCCCGGCCTGTAAATAGGACTTTGCCGTAGCTCAAACGGTAAAGAATCTGCCTGCAATGCGGTAGACCCGGGTTCAGTCCCCGGGTCAGGAAGATCTCCTGGAGGAGGGCATGGCAACCCGCTCCAGTATTCTTTCCTGGAGAATCCCATGGACAGAGGAGCCTGGTGGGCTACAGTCCATGGGGTGGCAAAGAGTCGGACACGCCTGAGCAACTAACACACAACCTGTAAATATGATGAGAAAGCAGCAGATACTGCGGGCGAGGAGGGGGTCCAGGGGCCTGGGTTGTTATTGGCAGCTGACACCCTGCCAGGACACACTGAAATGGCCATATTGTCTACAAGCATCATCCAGATATATTGGCGGCCGCCTGTAGCTGTTGAATATCACCCCTGCTAATGGCCACGTAATTCTAGCCAGCAGTTTGGAATGTGTACTGCACATATTAAAGATGAGGTTAAGCAAAGAGATGGCATTGTTCAACCCATTGCCACTGTTAGAAAAGCAGTCTGGATATGGTTCCTATGAAATCCTTCGGAGTTTTTAGAATACTTCAGTTATTTCATTCCAGATGAGGCCTCGTAGTCCACAGATTATACCTGGTTCTACATAAGTAAGAGATTAGACACTTTCAGATACAGCAGCTCTCTCAGAGAGCACCTTACTGGTGTAGTCTGTTGAGACTGGTTTAGGTAGAGCCCCTAAATAAAAATCAGTCCTGAAATGTGCACTAACTTTAGTCATTAACGGTAAACTATCTTAGACTATATGAACTTGAAGACTGTTTTCTACACTTTTAAAAAGACTATGTATACTGTAAGGTGGCGAGAATCACACAAGGGAAAAGTAAATTTGCAAATTCAGAGGAAACACTCACTTTTTCTGGGTGTTTCTCCTTCCCTCTAATGTAGAAAGCCTCACTTCTGACACTTCTGGTTGCCAAGCGTGTGGGCTTTTTCCTCCAAGACAGTAATTCTCTGTGACATCAGCTGAGCATTCTATAGTTTAGCTCAGTTCTGACATATCTACCTGGAGATGATGTCAGATCCCTGAAGTGAGGGGATTCAGTCCTAGGGGACTGCACCCCTTCCCAACTTCAGAGGCCAACCGCAGGTCCAGATTCTTGCCTGTGCTTCCGACCGGGACCCCGCAGCTACAAATCAGAGGTTCCTCCTCGGGTTTGATTTGTTTGCTAGAGCAGCTCACAGAACTCAGGGACACCGTTTACTCACTGTTCACCAGTTTATTATAAAAGAATACAGAGAAGGAGACAGTTGGACATTCAAATGGAAGACATGCAGGGGACAAAGCATGTGGGAAGGGGGCGGAGCGTCCACTTCCCCTCCAGGCCCACCCCTCCCCACGTGCTCACCGCTGGAAAGCTCTCCGAACCCTGCGCTTTGGCGATTATACAGAGGGTTCATCACACAGGCATGATCCATCAGTAACGGCATTTCCAGCCTCTCTCCCAAAGTTCTTTGGGGTACAAGGAGTAGAGCTGGAAATTCCAAGCATCTGACTGTGTCTTGGTCTTTCTCCAGGAGCCCACTCAGGGTCACCTCATTGGAACAAAACACACTTCTTATCACTGTGATGTCAGGACCAGCACCAGGGACCAAATGTTAGACCACGAGATGCTCCCAGTGTTCACATCACTTGGGAGCGCTGTGCCAGGAACTAGGGGCGGAGACCAATATATACTTTTCCCTAGTACTTCATCCACGTCAACTTGGGTTAAACAGTGATTAGGAAGGATGATGATGTGTTTGGTTCAACATGCCTCTTGGGGTTATTTACAGCACATGAAAGCTGTCTGAATGTGGCTCCTACGTCAACGTTTTAAAACAGCGTTAGGTATAAATTATGCACCATCAGATACGCTTGTTTTAAGTGTACAGCTATCACCATAGTTCAGTTTCAAGATGCGATTTTAATATGTAAAACTCAGACATGGTAAACAAAAACCCCACCCTCACTATTGGGCTGGACTGGGATCTTTAGGGGCCGTCAGCACCCGAGAGGGTCTGGTGGCTTCCCTGTGCTATTTCTTCTCTGCCTCCCTCTTAGCGCGTCAGGCACTCAGGGGACAAGCTGAAATATAATCTCTTGCCCTCGAAGATCAGGAAGACAGTCATGAAAAGAGATAAAAAAGATTATCGCATTGTTTGTGGAAGTATCTTCCTGATAGAAAGGCTGTCCTGGGAATCACGGGGCCACATTTATCTCAGCCCCACCCCATGTTCTCGGAGATTTAAGGGTTCAGCTCAATAAACATTTATTGGATATCTGTGCTTGATGCTGTGGGTACAAAGATGAATAACTCATCCCTGCCTGGATTTTAGCAGCGATAATTCAGCTGCAGGTGACTAAGCATCAGTGTTATTGGTCTGACTGACCTTGTAACCCAGTCGCAGTATTTCAACCTCCACCCAGGGAGTGGGGTGTCGGGCTGGGGGGTGGGTTACAGTCCCCTTCCTGCACCCTGTCTGATAACAGGAAATCTTTGCTCAGATCCCTCCTCAAAAGCATCTTCTCAGGGGGCCCTCGTGGCCACCAAACTAAAATTTCAGCTTTCTCCCAATGCAAAATCTCCACGCCCCTCTTCTGGCTAGATCTGCCCCCTTCTGCTTTTCACTCCCCAACACGTAATTTCTTATACTCGTTTATTATCTTGTGTGTTCTCGGCTTCCTCCATCAGCATGAAAGTTCTGTGAGGGTGGGGGTTTGGGTCTGTTTCCTTCTCTGTCCTGATGCGAGGGCTGGGCTCTGGGGACAAAGGCCAGCCACCAGGAACATTTGTTGAGTGAGCTCGGGAAGATCTGATCCTTATCTGACTCCCCAGAGCCAGGGCCTCATCCTGATAACCATGGATCTTCAAGGCTTGGGATCTTGAAGACCCTGATCGCATCTCACTCCCACATGTGGGCAATGCCTCTGTCTGGGGTGTGATGCCTTCCTGAAGCTTCGACCACTCTGCCTGCCGCTCTGGCTCTGAACCCCGCCTGCTCCAAGCTGCTTTACTCTTGCAAGCGTCTCACTGAAGAATCCTCTCCGACAAGTAGTTGCCTGTGTCTCCCCTGCCCTGGCGCTGGCCCCCAACTACTCTCAGGAACTGCCTATCCCAGTCTGCCCACAGTTAATTAACCCTCCCCGTGTGACAGCTCTACAAGGTTGGACAGAAGGCAGAACACCCATGATGCAGCGTGAATCCAAAGACCAGCCAGCGGGAATGAATGAGCAAGGGTGGAGGAGTTTACTGTACAATGGGCTGAATGCTTGAATCCTCCCAAAGGACTGTTTGGAAAGTAGCTGAAAAGAAAGATTTTAAACATTTTGGAAGAATTACCCACACCTGAAAGTAGCTTCTTCAGCGTAGCTTTTAATGTTGCTTTTAACAACGCTAATATTTCTAGGCTAAATTTTTCTAGTAAAATCTTGCTGTCACTCACCATCCTATCTGAAGTGGCTGGTTAACATCAGAGCTTTCAATATGCTCAGTAGCTTCTCGTTGAAGGGACAAAAACAAGGACAAAGAAATTGTTTTCAGGCTCCTAAAGTTGAGCCTGGAAGAAGACTCCTGAAGCTTTCTACTGCGAAGATATACGTCTGCTCTTAAATCAGACACACCGCTTTCACTCCTGCCAGGCGTACAACAGAGGATGTAACTTCAGGGAACAGAAGGACGTGGGTCAGCCAGGAGAACGTTTTAATTGGGACTCTAGAGTGGCCTGCGGAGAAGGCAATGACAACCCACTCCAGTACTCTTGCCTGGGAAACCCCATGGGCAGAGGAGCCTGGTGGGCTGCAGTCCATGGGGTCGCTAGGAGTCAGACATGACTGAGCAACTTCACTTCCGCTTTTCACTTCCTGCATTGGAGAAGGAAATGGCAACCCACTCCAGTGTTCTTGCCTGGAGAATCCCAGGGACGGAGGAGCCTCGTGGGCTGCTGTCTATGGGGTCGCACAGAGTCGGACATGACTGAAGCGACTTAGCAGCAGCAGCAGCAGCAGAGTGGCCTGACACCCATGAAGCTTTATGCTTCTCTTTGACCGATTTCTACATGTGCTGAGCGACCGCGCATTTGGAAACACTATTAACAGGTTTTATTCAACAGACAAGAAGGGTCTGTTGAGCGCACTGTGAATTTTGGTAGGTCACATAGGGTGCTGCGCAGGCTGTCCATTTCATCATCTTGGCAGAAGCACTTCAGTGAGATGTGGGAGAGGTCCTTGCCCCCTGGACAAGACAGTAGGACATAATGACATCTCTATTCCAGCAGCCGGCAAATGCCAGCAAGCCTGCTTCGCTGGACGGCTAGGGAGCACTCCGCTGAATCCTGGTGAGGGAGATCTAGGAAAGCTGGCAGGCTTCACTGTACCAGAGTCACCGAGTAGACTTCGGGATTTCCAGCCGGTGTAGACGTCTCTCCCAGCGACCTTCCTCCTGCGTTCTCCTATTCTGAACTCAACACCAGAGGCACGCCTCCATGTTCTTAGAGGAGCTAGACATCAAAGCTTGTCCCAAAGGTAGGAGTTACGTTTCGAGGTGGAGAAGTCGGGTGGACCCCCCAGGTCCCAGGTCCCGCTGGTTCCCACGGCCCTAGCGTGCCCCTCCCTGCTACCCCCGTCCCCGGCCCGTCCCCCCATCCCCGCCCCGAATCCTGGGGAGCCAGGTGGCGGGTGTCATTCCGGCTTCTGTGGCCGCATCCTCTCCTCCACCAACGCAAGAGCCCGCCCTGCCTGGGCCACAGGAACCCGCAGGGGCGGCCAGAGAGGGCCAGCACCAGCGCGGATCCGGACGCGCAGTTTCTGGAAACGTGACGGTCTCCCGCCCCGCGCGGGCCCGCGCCGCGGACCGGCCCCCGCCGCCTCGCCCCGCCCCGGCCCGCCCCCGCCGGCGGAGCCCGGCCTCCTTCACACCTGACTCGGGCCAGCCCGGGTCCCGCGCGCGCAGAGAAGGGACCTCGACGCGTCCCCGCCGAGGTTGGGCCCCTGGGCTGCGGCGGGGGAGGGCGGGCAGCTCTTCAGCCGGGGGTGGTCGGCGATTCCGGACAGACAGACGGACCGTGCGGACCCGCGGGGGGTGGGGCCGCCGGGGAGGGGCGGCGCCACGGGGAGCGAGCCGGCCTCCTGGTGCCGGAGCCCGGGCGGGGACGCCACACGCTCCGGCTCGGAGCCGAGCGCTGGCGGCGGCGTCCGGCCCGGAGCGCGGAGGGCGGCCGGGCAGGTGGGGCGCCTCCCGAGGGGCCGCGCCGGGAGCGGGGGCTGCGGGCACCGCCGCCGCGCCCCCCGCGCCCGCCCCGCGCCCGGGGCGCGCGTCCGGCCGAGCAGGGGGCGGGCGCGCGGGGACCCCGGCGATGCTGCGCCGCCGCCGCCTCTGAGGGAGCGCCCGAGCCCGCCGCGGGGAGAGGTCGGTGAGTTTCGGTTTGTCCCTTCGCTCTGTCCCTCCGGGGTCGCGGGCGGCGAGGGGAGCGCCAGGGGATGTCTGCGCCCTCGCAGCGGCCGGCCCCGAGCTGGGCCAGCGGGAGCCGGGAGGCGCCTACGGGGACGCGGCGGGGCGCGTCTTCTGGACCCTGGAGCGGGGGGCAGAGCCGCGGGGCGCGGGAGAGGTGCCCCCGGAGGGCGCTTCTCCGAGCGCGGGCGGAGTCGGGCCGGCGGCCGGGGCGGGGAGCGGCGCGCCCGGCGGCCCCGCCGAGTCCTCGGATGCCCTCTGGAGCCCTGGTCCCGGGAGCTGGTCTCGGGCCCGCGCCGCGCGCGCCCCTGGGGTGCACGTGCGTGTGCGCGCGCCCCGGCTGCGCCCCGACCCCGCGCCCTCCGGGGATGCGCCCCTGGGGCGCCTTTGTCGAGCGCCTTGCCCGCCCCCTGAAGTTGTCGCTGCGGATCCGGCCCCTCCCGGGAGGAGAGGCGGCGGGGGAGGGCCAGATGTTAGGGGTCTTTTGTGCCGACCCACGCCCGGAGCGCTCGCTCCGGGAAGGGCAGCGGCAGGACAAAGGCGGCCGGACCCGCGGGGCGCTGCGCGGGAGGCGGCCGGCGCCCCTCCCGCCGAGGGTGGGCGTGGGGCGGGCAGCGCCGCCCGGGGTGGAGCGAGGAGAGACCCAGAGCAGTGGGACGGTGAGCCGGGGAGGCGGCGGAGCCGGCGCGGGGCAGGATGCTCGCGGCCGCGGCGCTGGAGTGTCGGCCTGGGCGGGTCGGCGCGCCCCGCGCCCCCGCGCTCCCGGGTTTACCTAGGCCCTTTTGCTCGTAGTCCGCGGTGCTGTCCTGCGCTTCTCTTTTTCTTTCCGAGGGGTTATCGTGGATAGTTGAGGCTCTACCCCCGGAGGATGACTTAGGGGCGGGGGAGACTGCAGAGGACCGGGGGGGCGGTGGTCACTGATCCTATAAAGACAATTAGGACGCGCTTCGCCCCCTCGGCGGCCCAGCCCGCCACACCCCCGCCTCCTGCACCCGCCCGGGGCCCCGCTCCGCCGCTCGGCCCGGGAGGACGCTTGCGTTTCTTTGCTGCGCGGGTCTAACCCTTACTGCGTGTATTTCACTGCAGGCTGAACAAAGCTCGCGCTCAGTTGTGATTCCTGCTTGTCAGCCTCTTGCCTCCCAAACGCGTGCCATTTCCACTTGATGTCATCACGCAGAAGGGGGTGAAAGGGCCTCGGGGACAGATACAGGTAAACCCCGATAATCCGGGTAGGCGCCTGGGTGTCCCCGGGTCGTTTGGGTCAGCGGTGTCTGCAAGGGGCGGCTTGGATGGTTTCCAGGTCACACCATCCATTCCTGTCTGTGTGGAAGAGAGGGCACCGCCGAAACTCCTGGTCCAGAGAAAGAAATTGCAAATGACTTTAAACCTTCCTTTTGAAGAAGTCATTGAGGGCAGACTGCCTTTGGAGTTGTATAAATTCCACCGGGTTCCCTTTAGGGCAATTTTGATGCAATCGGCGGTTGTATGGGAATGTGGGGTTTGAATGTGTCCGCTTTCCTATCGGTAGAAATACATTTTGGCTTCAGTCTGTAAATGGAGTATCCTGTGTTGAAAAGGTATCATTGTAAGGCTGATTATAAATTTGACCAGTGCTCTACTGGGGCATTGGGCACCTGTAGTAACCTTCTTATGAAATGCTATCGCTTCCCCCATCTCTTCATTGCAATAACGTTTGCAACAGCAGGAGGAATGTGCGCAGTTAAGTTACTGGGAGGTGGGTGGGAGGGCTGTTTGGAGAGCAGAAAGAGAAGGGAAAATGGAGCTTCAGCGAAGTTTCCCTTTATGTAGCCGTGAACCATTAGGCCCTCCGTCTGCTTTTATCTTTAGGTTGCTGGTTCTTTTCCAAAAACCGTGGCCTGTTCTTTTCTTTCCAAGGATAGTTCTGTTCTGATGGCAACCTAACCAGACCTGGGGTTATCTTGATAAGGCTCTGTGAAAGCCTCACCTTCAGATGGCTCAGGACACAGTGGTGTGGGTATTGTGTCCTGGAGGGCAGAGTCGGGGCGTCCTCCGGGAGAAGCAGGGAAGAAGAATGGATAGGAGTGGATCAAGATTTCTTCTGTAGGCGGAAGGGGTGGTGAGGACTGGAGGCCCGTGTGCCCTCTCACACTGCAGTCCCCACACAACATCTGTGGCACCTTGTCTCTTCACCTCCCCCCCGCCCCAAATCCCTTAGAAAAAAAATAGAATTTAAAAGCTTCAAAGATCTGTCGTTGCCCTCTAGGGTAATTTTGTTTGGAAAGGTGACTTCAAAAGATGTCAGTGATGCTGGCATTTTTTTTTCTTCTACTCAGCATTCAGGTGTCTCTGGGAAAAGCAGATGAGTTTCCACCCTGTCCCAGCTGACACAGAGACCTGTGCTTTGGAAAGATCAGGGTGGAATGGGGCTGGGACAGAGGTATTTTGACAAGTGATTTTGATGTCGGCAGTAATGCAGGATGTGTGCCCAAGAGGAAAGGACACGTGGTGGGGTAATAAGGACTGCAGTGATGCAATAGAAACAAAGGGTGTGGCTTTTTTTAATAGAAAAAATAAATACCTCACAACATAAAATTCCACGTGGGAAAAACGGCTGCCTGCACATGTAAACGCACGTCCAAGAACAGAGAAGGCTTAGCTTTCACGGTGGTTCTCAACTGAGTCTGGTAATAATTCCTAATCAAGCGTTACATCGATGTTTAACTTGCCCTTTTGAGCGCAGGCTCCCCACTCCCCGACGTGGGCAGTGGTGCATTTTAGTTTTTAGGTTGGAGGAGCCCTAGAGGTTACGAGACTGGCTTTGGCCTGCAGAGCTGAATTCTTCCTACAGTGTTCATTTACTTCATTTGGGAGATGTCTGTCGAGGACCTGATGGGTGCTGGGCTCGGTGACAGCTGTCAAGGGCCAGCCTGGGGTGGGGTGTGGAGCCGCAAAGTGAACCACCTCCAGGGAGCTTCCGGGGGGACGCAGGGCTCGGGATGCTGGCGATGGGGACCAGAGCGGGGTCCTGGGCCTCCGAGCGGCGGCCGAGCGGCCTGCGTGTTTCTTCCCGAGGGTGCTCGCTGCTTCGCACGCGGCTGGGCCTGTGGTCGGAAGGGGACCTTTCCGCACAGTCTTGCAGCTCCTCTGCTGGACTCCGTGCGGACGGTCGAGCTTCCCCGTGGTGGTGGCATTGCTCGCTCTCCCAGAGCTGTCCCTCAGAGACTGTTGCCAGTCTGCGCTGCTGGCACCCTTTACATTGCAAGGTGTTACTTGTGCCCTGCTGCACTTGAAGTTTGAAGTAAATTCTGCTTTTCTATCTTAGAAAATGGGGCGGAGGCGGGCCTTGGCAGCCTTGGGTCGCTTTTAAGCAGTGAGGTGTCAGCTCACAGGTTGGGTCGCACGGCCGTGATAAGTGCCTTCCCACCTCGCGGCTGCACGCGGCTCTTTCCGCCCCTCGCTGCGTGTCCAGCACGCTCAGCAGCTGGGCCTGCTCTGGGCAGTCCCTCGAGGACCCAGCTTCGTGGGGCGTGAGCCTGACGGGGGCCCAGCCGAAAGGTCCCCGCGACAGGGCAAGGAGCCCTGGGGATCCCGCTCCCACCGGGAGGTGACTTGACGCTGCCTCCGGGGACTCGTCCTGTGACCCCGTTTGACCGTCACCTGCTGCTCCTTGCACTGAACAGGGGGAAACGGGGTCTAGGTGAGCCGCACCAACGATCGTCCGCAAGTGGCCTCGTGTGTTCCTGCGGGGTCTAGGCTAGTGCGTTGAGAGTTACATGCGTGTAGATTGAATGAACAAAGGTCTGTCTCTTAAAGAATCTGATCCTACCCAAACCTGATTTTCCTAATATGTTGATGTTCTGTTTGCTAGTAGGTTTTCACATTGGTCATCAAATACCATCGTGGCAATTGTTTTCTCTTTTTGCTCGTTTTGAGTCATGGTTTATTCTGAAGTGATGGGCCAGGAGGTGTTCCCAAGGCTGGTTCCGGGAGGTTTCTGCGCTGAGCGTTATGTAACAGAGAGGTGTAGCTCCCAGACTCCCTCTCCCTCGCCATCTGCCTCTTGTCTAAGCCTTCCTGAGCTTGTTTGGAGCAGCTGAGGGTCAAAAAAGAGCAAGAGTGGGCCTGAACGAATTCCTCGGTTAGGATGTTCAGGTCAGGGTTTGACAGGTCCCTTTAGCGTAAGTATGGAGCTGAGCGAGACAGTGCTGCTCCTGGTCACTAATCACGCGGTCGAGGCTGCCTTTACAGCCGCTCTCTGTAGCTGTGCTGCTGCCCGTGAGTTGCAAAGAGTCGGACGTGGCTGAGCGAAAGCCACTCTGCAGACAAGTGGGGTGGTGCGCTGGCCGCTGGCCCCTGAGTCACAGCAATAAGTATGGAGCTGAGCGAGACAGTGCTGCTTCTGGTCACTAATCACGCGGTCGAGGCTGCCTTTACAGCCCGCTCTCTGTAGCTGTGCTGCGGCCCGTGAGTTGCAGAGTCGGACGTGGCTGAGCGAAAGCCACTCTGCAGACAAGTGGGGTGGTGCGCTGGCCTCTGGCCCCTGAGTCACAGCGACCGGAGGGCCTCAGTGCTGACTGAACATCCAGAGGCCGCTCTCCAGTCCAGCTCCCTTGAGGGACAAAGGAGCGCACCCACCAGGGCTCAGAAGTGAGTAAGTATGGAGCTGAGCGAGACAGTGCTGCTCCTGGTCACTAATCACGCGGTCGAGGCTGCCTTTACAGCCGCTCTCTGTAGCTGTGCTGCTGCCCGTGAGTTGCAAAGAGTCGGACGTGGCTGAGCGAAAGCCACTCTGCAGACAAGTGGGGTGGTGCGCTGGCCGCTGGCCCCTGAGTCACAGCGACCGGAGGGCCTCAGTGCTGACTGAACGTCCAGAGGCCGCTCTCCAGTCCAGCTCCCTTGAGGGACAAAGGAGCGCACCCACCAGGGCTCAGAAGTGGAGACGAGCAGGTGAGAAGCCTGTGGGAGATCGGTGCAGATTCACCCGAGGCCCCCAGGACCCAGCAAAGGGTGAGGCGCAGAGTGAGCCAGTGGGGACGGAAGCCCTCGGGACCAGTCTGGAAGGTCTCTGGGAAGCTCTCGATCATGTTTGGCCTCTGAGTTCCTGCTGTTTTACTTTCACCATGAAGTTGGCCATCCATGTCGAAGACGCTGGTGGAGGGCATGTGGCTTCTGGCACGGGGGGCCTCTGTGTCATCGAAGCTGGCAGGGAGGAGATGCTGGGGTTCCAGACCCTTCTTCAGGGCTTATTCCAGGATGAAATAAGGACTTGTTACATGGTTTAGGATTTTCTTTTTCCAGTTGACTTACTGCCATTTTTAAGAAAAGAGTCCTCCTCTGTAAATGGGACTTGCATTTCCTTTGGGTAGTTCTGAGGCCTGGGATTTCCTGGTGGAGCCCTGATACGTCTGCTGCGGTCTTGGAGCACATTCTTTGTAGAGTTTTGTGTGTGTGTGTGTTGAGGGGACAGTGCTGGGGGATGTCTGTGGTCTGCTGGGAGTGCAGGGGTGAGTGGAAAGGATGCCTTATTTTCCACTTGATTTATAAATCCCTGCATGGCTGAAGCTCATTGCAACATCCTGCATGGTAAAGGTTATTCTAACATCACATGGGCTTTCTGGGGGAGCAGGCTTCAGGCAAGGAAGGGGATGACCAGATGCAGACGGGCTGCCGGTGGGAGCGAAGTCGTGATGAAATGGGATCTACGGACACTGTTCTGCGCTCGCCTTGTCTCTTTCTGTGTCCCCTGTCCCCATCTTCTTCCTACCAACCAAAGGAAATGTAACTTTTCCGCCTCACTTCCCATTAGTAAATCCAGATAACCACACATCATGTACTCCTCACTGAGGTTCCATAAGAACTGATGAGATTTTGGTAAAAGCTTTGCGAGATACTGTGGAAATACATGCTGTGCAAATAGGGACCATGGTTACTGACACTGGTGTTCTGCTTTTTAACAGATGAACTGGGCGTCTTTAGTGGCAGTTCCCACATCTTCCTTGATTTCTCCCTCCTAGCTGAGAACTCTCACGCCTGGCTATCCCACCCCCAACTTCCTGTCCAACTTTGACTTTCGCTCTGCCTGGCTTGAAAACACCACATTAGCTGGAGTGGTTAGCCTACTAGTCCCCCCAAATGTTTTCCATAGCCTATTTCTTAATTCTGGAATATTCTGTGGCCTGCAACGTCCTCTTCCACATGATACCCCATCATTAAAGGTGACTCAGCTCTTAACTCTCCTAAAAAGTTTAACTCCATCATTTTAGTTCATCGTGATCATTGCCTCCTACAGTGTCCTTTGGCAAAATTGCCTATCTCTCATTTCACTCAATATTCCCTCATTCATTCTACAAAGGGCACTTGTCACAATTGCCCTGTACTATCACCTAAGATTGAAGTGTCTTTTTCTTTCTGTTTAATTGCAGAGAACAGAGACCCACTCAAGCTAGTTTGTGTAACGGGAGATGTGCTGAAAAGATGTCCCAGGATGCCTTTTGCCATCAGACCACATATCACAAGTCATTGCTCAGCTGGGGGAGAGGGTTAGGGTGCCTTCTTCCCAAGGGGTCTGTGGGCTGGCAGGCATAGAGACCGAGACAGCAGAATCTCAGTTCTCTTATAATTTCCTTGAAGAGGAAGGCTAGATGAAGTTTGACCCTATTTTGTATTGCCCACCATGTTTGCAGAAAGTGAGGGCTCAATAAATATTAAATCATTGATAGCAGAGAAATGACTTTAACTTATTGGGATAAAGGAATTATAGATGCTTTTGGCCTGTAGAATTAAAGGAAGTGAAGAAGAGGGAAACTAATTTTTAAGAGCTTCCCCAGCTTGCATTAATAATGAGCAAGTGTTGAATTGGATTAGAGCTGCCAGCCTGCAGTGTGTGTGTCCCAGTGGTCGGGAGGCGAACATTCCCACAGAGAGTCATCATTCTAGCAAAACGAATCGTCACTGGTGGCCTGTTTTCAACGTGAGTTGGCCTGTTTCTTTCAAAACAACAATAAAACAAACCAAAAAACCCTCTTCTTTGGTGACGTACAGTCATAAGCATTAGAACTCGACACCCTCGCAGGCCGGCCCACAGTCTCAACGAGACTGGGTTTGAGTTTGATGTGAGTGGGTGGCCCTTGCCCACAGCTGGCTTCTCACCTGCCTCCTAGCTCCGAGAGGCATCTGGCTTCCCTCGCCTCTTTAGGTTTTTGGAATACTCATTGACATGATAGGAATGCTTGATCATTATGGATTATGATATTGTGAAAGAGGAAATGTGTTCAGCTGCTTGGAGAAAATGGCCAGGAATACCTTAACGTTAACAGTGTTCCCTGTGTGACGGGTAATGAATGGAAGGGAGATAAATGTCTCAAAGCCAAAGTGCTTAGTGTGATATTCTTCTGCAGTCGGTCGCTCTGTAGGCTTGCAGATTGCTTCCTTTGAGGTGAAGTGAGATGGAAAGTGGTTGGTGATCGTGAGGATAGATCTCTACTTTGTTGAGAGAATTTCCCCTTTGTTGTATGAGCCATGAGGATAACCATCATTTTAAGTGGGTAACAGCTGATTCAGCCATGCAGTAGGGAGCCCTCGGGGACTGGGGTGCATGCCTGTCCATCTCCTCCTGCTCCGTCACGCTCCTCCTTGAGAAGCTTCTGGCAGAGGTCCTTCTAGTCACCTGTGGTGGGGGGTAAAGTAGCCTTGGAAACACTGAGCATCAGTAACTGAAACCTTATGTTAGGTATGCTTGTGTTTATTAAATTTATCCAAATACTGAGTGTCTGCTGCTTGCCAGGCACAGTGTGCTCTTCTAACTGAAACCCTCGCCTTAGCTTCATGTATGAGCTTGACTCATAACTGATTTGGTTTTCTGCCTTTTTTTCCTTGCAGCGGCAAAACTAAAAGTGGAGAGAATAAAGGAAATGCATCTGGTCCCTTCTCTCAGTGCCTGGTCTGTCACTGTGTGTGTGTGTGCGTGTGTGCCCACCTTCGGTTCAGTCCAGTGCAGGCGCCCAGGCGTGGCTCACTCTCTGCGACCCCATGAATCGCAGCACGCCAGGCCTCCCTGTCCATCACCAACTCCCGGAGTTCACATACTCCTTTTCCTATTTGGAACCAATCTGTTGTTCCATGTCCAGTTCTAACTGCTGCTTCCTGACCTGCTTACAGATTTCTCACTGCCCACCTTACTTGAACTAAATTCAGTTGAAGTGTTGAAAACATGGAGCTTTTGAAGCAAAATAGTTTGGGTTCAAATATGAACTCTGCCATTATGACCCTGAGCCTTGGTTTCTTCACCTGGAAAGCAGGGGTCAGTCAACCGCGTTGTTACCTTGAGCATACATGAGGCCGTTCCTGTAAAGTGCTCAGCGTGTCGTCCTGCGCATCAGAGCACTGCAGGGTGGCAGCTATTGTGAAGGCCTGTTCTAGTCAGTGTTTACCATCCCCCAGTCTTGGTGCTGGATTCCAGAAATCTTGGGATGAATAGTTACGGTGTAAAGTCAAGAACTCTGAAGCTATCCAGGGAAGTACCCCCATCCCTATAGCTACAGCATTTATATGAGGATTTCTTGTGTATGTCGTGTTATTGGAGTCTTGTCATTGGAAAGTCTTTGTAAAGCTTTGCTTAAATGGCGTGGTGTTTAAAATGACAGACCTTCTCAGGAGGATGTTGAGGAGTCCATGAGGATCTGAGATAGCCCACAGGCTTTCCTTACGGGGCACCAGCTAAACGTCTTTCCCCGCTGGCCTCACTCAGGCAGGTGAAGGGCCTCCTGTAACACCTGCACCTTCTTTTGCTGGGGTGTGCTTTCTTGGGGGTAGGGAGACCCACCAACTCGGTTATCTAGGACGAGGAGGGTACTTGGGTGGAAGGGCTTATAAGTCCCAGGGAACTTGGCGCCAGTCGGGACCCTGCTTCGGGGTCCCGGCCTTGTTGCGTGGTCGTCGTTTGCATCCTGAAGCAGGCTTTGTAGGTCTTTCACGTCGTTAGAGACACGTCCGTCGGAAGGGAGTGGGCAGGAGAGAACCAGACGGGGGAAGGATGGAGAAAGCCGCGTGGCTGGTCAGCCTCTTTATCCAGGCACCTGCTCTTCGGATGGCATCTTATTAGCGTTAGTGTTGCGTTAAAGAAGAGCGCGCTCTAATAAAGCCACGAAAGCTGGACAGTGTAAACTGTAAAGTTAACGGAATCTTTAAAAAGCTGCCCCTGGACAGTGGTGCTTGCGGTGCCCGGTGGGGCTGTTGCCCAGAGCTTGGTACATAGTCAACGTTCAATAAATACTTGTTGAAGGGATGCTGCAATCAATGTAATCTTCAGAAACAGCTTTGAGAGCTGGGTTCCAGTTCAGGCTGGATTTGAGGCTGGGCCCTAACGCTCGGGCTTCCTTATCGCGCTGATATCCCGAGTGCATTTGTTACATAGAGGAGCTTAGGCGCCTCTCGATTTGTCTCGCCGGACACGCCGGACACCGGCAGGCCAGCTGCCTTGTCTTCTGTTGCAGCAGGGATGCTTCTGGAACGTGCCCGTGTGTAACCGTGATGGTGGGGTGGGCTGTGACGGGGGGCATTTGTGTACACAGAGCTTTCCTCCCAGCGAGTGGGAGGGATCTCCTGCTGAGTCTGTTAATTCCAAGCGGGGGTTGAGAAGGGCACCAGACCTGGCTCCGTGATCCTGGGTAGCAGTGTCCAGAGCTGGGCTTCTGTTGGCCGGTGTTCCCTCTTTCGGAATCTTCATTACTAATTTGGAGGGTTGGTTGGTGGCAACCTGATCAGGCTCTTAGATAAGCCGTAGATTTTTCTAGTCTTTAGCTGCAGCTTCAAGTGGTAATCCTTTGTTTTCGGTTTCTTCTTGAGAAGTGTTAACTGTTTATCTGGGGATGTTAGGACCTGCAACAAACTGCCAGAACAGTATTCAGTTTGCTGGTTGCCAGTTCTGTGAATCTCAAGCACAGAGCACCCAAGGGCAATTGTCAGACGTTTACATCACCTTCCCATCAGACTCCCCTTTCATCATTGTGTACACTGAGAATTCATATTCCCTTATGTGCCTGATAAGACAGATTTCTTCATGGTTTCTTACTTCACCTAAGAAGAAGGTAAGCAGTTTATCTATGGAAGAGGAATCTTTTGGGAAACAGAATTCATCTACTAAAATTGTGTTTATTTCTACACACAAAAGGCTAAATATTAGTTCAGACAGTTAGTGTTTCTTTGCAGAATCTATAGTTTACTTTTTGTTTCCCCAACAGTGGAGTCAGAGCTCTCAAAAATTAATTCTTCATGCACCTTAAGTTTATATCAGAATAATGAATAAGGGCTTTGAGAATTGCATCTCAGGCCAGCCATACTTCCCTACAAGAAGTTCAGTGACCTACAAGGAAAATGTCTTTACTAAGAAGTTAGAAAGAACACTTCGGATTTGACTCCAGACTGATTATACCTCGTTTGTGAAATCTGTCCGTGCAGATGCCAAGCCTCTCTTTAATGTACTCCTTAGAATAGCATCCTCTCGGGGTCAAGTCCAGTCTGCAGTGGAAATTGAAGAGGATGCTGTCCAGACAATTTAGAATTCCTTGTAAATTAGGAGGGCAGTGATAATCAATTTTGAAGTCTAAGCGTGATTCAGCCTCAGTCTTCAGTTGGCTCAGCTTCTGTTTTATCCCTTGTTCTTGAGTGACTGCAAAAGGCGTTGCCACGTGCTTCTGTTCCCACTTTTCGTGAACGTGGTCGCCACGCGCTTCTGTTGCCACTTTTCGTGAACGTGGTGGGCATCGACTTTGCCAGGGCCCTAGGTGCCTCGCCTCACCGGAGGAGGAAGCGGTTTTGCACGGGCTGACTTTCCTCCGGGTTCTGCAGTCTGCTTCCTGCCCGTTTTAACTTCTCTTGAAAAGAAGAAGATTCTGACTTGAAAAGAAGCAGATATCTTCCTTTTATGAGGCTTTTTACAGCTAAGTGACTAGTGTCGTTCGGTATAATCTATGGTACAATTAGATACACTTTGTTTTCCCAAAGCTGGTTGCAGAGAAAAATAAGAGTTAGAGACAGCAGTTTGAGGGAGGAAGAACGTGAGTGAAAAGAACAATGAGGGTAAATAATTGTGTTGGACTGTGGTATTCTTAACATTTTAATTTTAGCTTGTTTACATGGTGGTATTGGTTTGTGATTAATAGCATCTTGCCCAAGCAAATTGAAGTTGCTGTTAATAATATACAGAACAACATGAAAATCCATCAGGTGCTTTGCTTCCCAAGCTCGGTTGGACTCTACAATGTACTTTATGACAGTTGAAGGACAGCTCTGGTGAGGGGAGGAGATGGCTGCGGTGGATGTGTTTATTATCTGTTTCAGGTGAACTGCTAAGAGTTTGAAGCATATTATTTGGGAGGGAAGTTTCCTAAGAATCTGGAAACTTAGGTAACTGCTTCAAGGCCACACAGTGAACTCATGCCAGAGCCGGGATATGAACCCGGGGAGACTGCTGGGGAGTTGGGAGCCACTTTGCAACTGGGATTAATGATGGGAAGAAGCAACGCTTTTCTGTTTTAACCCAACAGGCTCAGTGCGGTGTAATTTAGGAGACCTGCCTTCTGCCCTGTCTTGTCCTTGGGAACAAGGATGGACGCGTTTGGTCAGCCATCTGCCTGAGTCAGCTGCATGTTGGCTTGGAGGCAGCGTGGTTTGAAGGACTCCCCGACAGGTCCTGTTGGGAAATTTGCAATGAGGTTTCCGGCTATTACCTGCCTTTACCCTGTGCTAACAAGTTCCTATGGAGTCTGACGGTGGGAACTGTTTCTCTAAAGACCACTTGACTGACAGCCAGTGTGTGTGGCTGGGAACTTGAGACTTTCATGAATACATTGCTAGAAAACATTGAACAAACAGGCATTTTTTACTCACCTTCCTCTCCTAGTTCTTATTTTCCCCCCAAACAGAAAGGGAATAAACCGTGTCCTTTCATTCCTTTGTTTCTAAAGCTCCCTTTTTCTTGGAGCCACTTTTTTCGTCCACCCCTCCCTGCCAATAAAAACACAGCTTTCTGATGGAAAACCATGAGTATACGCTTCCTTCAAGACATCTTTCTTGTTGCATTTGCCCTGTGGATTCTCCTCCAACTCTCTCAAGCAAAATTGAATTTTCCTCCCATTTTTTCCCTTAAGTCCCACTTATCCCCACATCTGATCATTCTACATCTGCTTGCCGCACCTGCTCCACTGTGAATCCTATGACTGGAGGACTTTGTCTCGTTTAGGAGCTTGGGTGAGTGAATGGAGGAGCCGACCAGCAGCGGATGAACAGACTATACGTGAATTTGCTGGGACTGGTGAGGGTGTGTGGTGGGAAACTGTGGGGGATCCGAGCACCGATGTGTGGGCAGTTTTGGCGACTGGTTCGATGCTTACCAAAACCTTGGCATTATTGCCGTTTGGGGCTGGTTAACTCTCTGTTGTGGGGAGACCGTCCTGTGTCCCGGGGGACGCATCCCTGGGCTCTGCCCACTAGGTGCCTGTTGCCCAGCTGTGGCGACCAAGGACGTCTCCAGACATTGCCACGTGCCCCTTGAGAGTCAGAATTGCCCCAGTTGACACCCGCGGTCCTGGGTTACTTTCCGCATCGAGGTGGGGCCACATGACTGGTTCTCACCAAGAGGACGTGTGTGGGAATTAGAGGTGTCGAGAGGCGGGGTGTTCCTGCCCATCGGCTCTCTTCCTGGCCTGCTCGCCGGCTGCGGGGGGGCTGGGGAGAACCGGGAAGCCCTGGGGTCCGGGGGAGTCGCAGGGGGAAGGAGCCTGGGTCCTGAATGACCGTGTGGAGCAGAACCTCGCATGCCAGGCTGCACTGGGCTGCACTGTGAAGACGTTAAACCACACGGCGTTAGCCAGGGAGGCCTGGGGGCAGCTGTTTTGGCCGTCGGTCTACCTTCCCTGGGGAATTTCCCCGGTGGCTCAAGGGTAGAACGGTCGGCCTGCAATGCAGGAGCCGTGGGTTCAGTCCCTGGGTCAGGAAGATCCCCCAGAGAAGGAAGTGGCCAACCACTTCAGTGTCCTCACCTGGGAAAGCCCACGGCCAGAGGAGAGGTGTGGGTTGCAGCGTGTGGGGCGGAAAGAGTCGGACAGGCTTAGCGACCAAACAGCCGCGCCCGCCGCCTCCCTAACCTTCCCTGGCGTGGGGTTGTGCTGGGGCAGCCGTGCCAGCGTCCCAGGCAGTGAGTGAAAACGGATATTCTAGCCGCGGACAGCGAGCGTTCGTTCGTTTGTTCTTGTGTAGGTAACGCCAGTCTCACTGCTGAAATTCTTTTGCTTTCTAAAACGTACCAGAAAATAAGAGGGTGATAAGCGCGGGTTTATTATCCCACCAGCCTAATAATTCTGACCTGTGACTAACAAGCAGCCCTGAGCTATGAATATTTTCAGTAAAAAGTAATGAAACATCAGACGCCCCAGCAGTTCCCGTCTCCCCAGGTGGGAATATGTGTCTGCAGCACAAGTTCAAGTTCAAATATCTGTGGCAGTTTATGTTTACTGCATCGTAATATGGGGGGGGGGGTGACAGATGTTGATACCCTGCAGTCCCAGCTGTTCCCCACACCGTTAGTAAAGTCGCTGTATGGTGTGATGGACTTTGAGAATGGACTCACACGTGCTTCTGTGCTGCTTAATGCAGTGGAGTCGTGTTCTTCAAAAAGCTGAACCCAAAGGCTCGCTTTTCAGCCCAGAGTCAGCGCCTCGTACTGGATTTCCTCTAAAGCCACTGTGATGTGTCTTCGTCGAGCCGCTGTCCGGAATGCGTAAGTCAGACGGTTTCCTGTGGCACGCGTCTGGATGACAGCGGCAGGCTTGTTTGCAGGAGACAACGGCGGATTGTGGGTGAGCCCTCCGTTGGCTGAAGCCTTTGTGTGGAGTCAGTGGTCTCGTGCCTGCCCTGTTTGCACAGTGTTCAGGCCACTGTACAAAGAGCCACCCCCGGTGAATGTCACCTTTCCTCTCAATCAAACACTCCCACTCAGCAGATGGAGCAGATTTGCTTGTTGACTTTAAGATGGTAAAGTCTCTCTTTTCTAGAAGAAATCCTGCTAGGCATCTTAAGTACCAAATATTTTTGATTCTTCTGTTTTTCATCCCATATAAAACATTTTCACAATAATAAGAGTAGCTAATACAGTGTTTTGGTCATCTGATGCCAACAGATGACTTATTGGAAAAGTCGCTGGTGCTGGGAAAGATTGAGGACAGGGAAAGAGGGTCCGGAGGATGAGATGGCTGGACGGCATCACCGCTGCAGTCAGCATGAACTCGGGCAAACTCCGGGAGATGTGAGGGGCAGGGAGGCCCGGCGTGCTGCAGGCCAGGGGGTTGCAAAGAGTTGGACACGACTGGGTGCCTGAGCGACAAGCTGATACAGCTGGCACTAATTCTGTGCTGGGTTCTTGCGTGTTTTGCATACAGTATGTGCATCTTTATTACAGTAGTCTTAAGGGGAAGCTACTATTAATATCTCTAATTTAATTTCTCCATTTTCAAGAAATTGGGGCTCAGAAAGGCTAAGTGATTTACCCCAGGTCACAAGAGGAGTGAGTGCCAGAGCTGGGATTAGAACCCGGCCGTCAGTGGCTCCAGTGTTTACGCTATAAGCCGCTGCGGCATGCTGCTGCAGATTTTCCATTCTGGTAAGATGACTCACTTTCTCTGAGATGTCCTGTATTTTTATGACTTCAACTAACATCTGTATATGATAATTAAAAAGAGTTATTGATGTTATTGCATTATTTTTTGCATGGGTTGAGCATCATTTCCTTGCTAAGCTGTCAGCTGATGGTCTTGTGTCTTCCATAACTCTTGGCACAAATGCTTCCTTGTAAGAAAGTGCTAATTTGGAGCATTGTTTTGATTATTTTCATATAGGAGGTGGGGCTTCCCTGATGGCTCCGACAGTAAAGAACCCACCTGCCAGTGCAGGAGACATAAGAGACGCAGGTTCGATTCCTGGGTGGGGAAGATCCCTGGAGGAGGAAGTGGCAGCCCACTCCAGTGTTCTTGCCTGGAGAATCCCATGGACAGAGGAGCCTGGGGGGCTACAGTCCCTAAGGTCACAAAGAGTCGGACACGACTGAGTGACTAACACACACACAGGAGGCTACCTCTGTAGGAGGAAGAACAATGTGTATGCACGGGACTCAGAGGCCGGGTGATAGCTGGATGAAGTGGCCTTGGAATCCAGAGGGGGACAGATGGCTTCCTGCCAGAGAATGGCTTCCTGGAAGAAGTGGCATTTAACGATCCCTGGGAAGGGGGTCAGTCGTTCGGACAGGCGGGCAGGTGCAGTGGAATTCTGCAGCAACAAGGTGTAAGGGAGGGTGGATCTTCTCTTCTGCACAACAAAAGATGCTTTCTGACTGAAGTGTGGAGTAAGCAGGACTTGTAGGGGGAGGATTAGAATGGTTGGTGGAGAGGGGCTTTGGGATTTATTTGGCAGGAAGCCACTGATGACGTGGGGGCCAGGGGGGACGAGGTGTGGAGCTGTGCTCTCAGAAGCTTAATCTGGCCGCGGTGAGTGTGGATCAGGGGGGAAGGATAAAGCTGGGGAGGCCAGTGGGGGCCAGAGCAGAGTGGGAGGGATGGGTGGACACGGGAGGCGTTCCAGAGCCAGAATCAGCAGGATTTCGAAGACCGATTGAATGAGGGGTGAGAGGGAAACAGGTTTCCAAGTGTGAGGTCCTGGGTGAAGAAGGGTGGCAACAGATGTAAAACTGCAGGGGAAGGACGACGTGGGAGACATCGAGAGTCCACTGTGGAAATTTAGCAGCGAGGTCAGAGTCGCTGCTTGGAGGGTAACCCACATCCACGTGGTCATTACGAGCCTGAGGTTGAACCGTGTCACCAGTGGGAGAGCGACCCTCTCGAGGGCTGGCTGTGAGAGGACAGAGGTCAGAAGAACGGTGGGAATGAGGGAAGGGTTCCCGGGAGCAGAGGATGCTTGAATGTGTTGAAAACGGAAAGTGGTTTGTGACTCCATGTTAGCGCTTTCATGGTGGCTCAATGGTAAAGCATCCACGTGCAGTGCAGGACTTCAGGCTGTCACAGAGCTTGATTTCTATTTATTACTCCCAGACTGGCTACGATTTCTTCTCGATTTAAGATGTTTTACAGACTGTGCGTGAGGATTGCTGTCTGTGGGACCCTGCCTGGAATACGGGGACCTGGCTGGAAGATCCTTCTCTCATCTGAGCCGGGTCTCTCTGGCCTGCATGCATGACTCTCTGTGACCCCATGGACTGTAGCCCACCAGGCTTCTGTCCGTGGGATTGTCTAGGCCGGAATCCTGGAGTAGGTTGCCATTTCTTACTCCAGGGGGTCTTTCCAAGCCAAGGATCCTGCGTTGGCGGGTGGATTCTTTACCGCTGCACCAGTTGGGAAACTCACCAAGCCCTGGCTTGGGGCCAGCCAACCTGCCTGCTCTTGTATTCAATTCTGTCCTTTTATTATCTTCTTCCGGGCTTCCCAGGTGGCAGGAGTGGTGAAGAACCCGCCTGCCAGTGCAGGAAATGCCCGAGACGCGGGTTTGACTCCTGGATGGGGAAGATCCTCTGGAGGAGGAAATGGCAACCCACTCCAGTATTCTTACCTGGGAAGTCCCATGAACAGAGGAGCCTGGTGGGCTGCCGTCCATGGGGCCACAAGGAGACGCACACAGCTGCGTGCACAGCTGTTCCTCTACTCCATCCTGTAATTCAAAGAACAACTCTTCCCTGCTCAGACCCCTTCACGGAATCCCCAGTTATTATTCTGGTGTGTGTGCCAGTCCTGTTTGACTCTTTGCGACCCCGTGGACAGTAGCTCTCCAGGCTCTTCGGTCCGTGGGATTCTCCAGGCAAGAGCACTGGAGTGAGTTGCCATTTCCTTCTCCAGGAGATCTTCCCAATCCAGAGACTGAACTCGTGTCTCTTGCCTCTCTCGCGTTGGCAGGTGGGTTCTTCACTGATTGCACCCCCTGGAAGCCTTGATAATGGCCCCTAAAAATGACCTTTACTGCCTTCTATGTGCATCAGACCTTACTTAGTGCAGGTCCTGGGCATGGCCAGCTGCGGTCCAAAGGTGGGTGTGGGCTCTCTGAGGGCTGGGTCCACCTTATTCTTCTTTGCATTCTGATGACCTAACTTATTATTTTTTTGACCGGTAAATATGAGTGTGAACTGTTATGCCTGAAGGCAATGGCATCCCACTCCAGCACTCTTGCCTGGAAAATCCCATGGACGGAGGAGCCTGGTGGGCCCCAGTCCATGGGGTCGCTAAGAGTTGGTCACCTTCACTTCTCACTTTCATGCATTGGAGAAGGAAATGGCAACCCACTCCAGTGTTCTTGCCTGGAGAATCCCATGGACAGAGGAGCCTGGGGGGCTACAGTCCCTAAGGTCACAAAGAGTCGGACACGACTGAGTGACTAACACACACACAGGAGGCTACCTCTGTAGGAGGAAGAACAATGTGTATGCACGGGACTCAGAGGCCGGGTGATAGCTGGATGAAGTGGCCTTGGAATCCAGAGGGGGACAGATGGCTTCCTGCCAGAGAATGGCTTCCTGGAAGAAGTGGCATTTAACGATCCCTGGGAAGGGGGTCAGTCGTTCGGACAGGCGGGCAGGTGCAGTGGAATTCTGCAGCAACAAGGTGTAAGGGAGGGTGGATCTTCTCTTCTGCACAACAAAAGATGCTTTCTGACTGAAGTGTGGAGTAAGCAGGACTTGTAGGGGGAGGATTAGAATGGTTGGTGGAGAGGGGCTTTGGGATTTATTTGGCAGGAAGCCACTGATGACGTGGGGGCCAGGGGGGACGAGGTGTGGAGCTGTGCTCTCAGAAGCTTAATCTGGCCGCGGTGAGTGTGGATCAGGGGGGAAGGATAAAGCTGGGGAGGCCAGTGGGGGCCAGAGCAGAGTGGGAGGGATGGGTGGACACGGGAGGCGTTCCAGAGCCAGAATCAGCAGGATTTCGAAGACCGATTGAATGAGGGGTGAGAGGGAAACAGGTTTCCAAGTGTGAGGTCCTGGGTGAAGAAGGGTGGCAACAGATGTAAAACTGCAGGGGAAGGACGACGTGGGAGACATCGAGAGTCCACTGTGGAAATTTAGCAGCGAGGTCAGAGTCGCTGCTTGGAGGGTAACCCACATCCACGTGGTCATTACGAGCCTGAGGTTGAACCGTGTCACCAGTGGGAGAGCGACCCTCTCGAGGGCTGGCTGTGAGAGGACAGAGGTCAGAAGAACGGTGGGAATGAGGGAAGGGTTCCCGGGAGCAGAGGATGCTTGAATGTGTTGAAAACGGAAAGTGGTTTGTGACTCCATGTTAGCGCTTTCATGGTGGCTCAATGGTAAAGCATCCACGTGCAGTGCAGGACTTCAGGCTGTCACAGAGCTTGATTTCTATTTATTACTCCCAGACTGGCTACGATTTCTTCTCGATTTAAGATGTTTTACAGACTGTGCGTGAGGATTGCTGTCTGTGGGACCCTGCCTGGAATACGGGGACCTGGCTGGAAGATCCTTCTCTCATCTGAGCCGGGTCTCTCTGGCCTGCATGCATGACTCTCTGTGACCCATGGACTGTAGCCCACCAGGCTTCTGTCCGTGGGATTGTCTAGGCCGGAATCCTGGAGTAGGTTGCCATTTCTTACTCCAGGGGGTCTTTCCAAGCCAAGGATCCTGCGTTGGCGGGTGGATTCTTTACCGCTGCACCAGTTGGGAAACTCACCAAGCCCTGGCTTGGGGCCAGCCAACCTGCCTGCTCTTGTATTCAATTCTGTCCTTTTATTATCTTCTTCCGGGCTTCCCAGGTGGCAGGAGTGGTGAAGAACCCGCCTGCCAGTGCAGGAAATGCCCGAGACGCGGGTTTGACTCCTGGATGGGGAAGATCCTCTGGAGGAGGAAATGGCAACCCACTCCAGTATTCTTACCTGGGAAGTCCCATGAACAGAGGAGCCTGGTGGGCTGCCGTCCATGGGGCCACAAGGAGACGCACACAGCTGCGTGCACAGCTGTTCCTCTACTCCATCCTGTAATTCAAAGAACAACTCTTCCCTGCTCAGACCCCTTCACGGAATCCCCAGTTATTATTCTGGTGTGTGTGCCAGTCCTGTTTGACTCTTTGCGACCCCGTGGACGGTAGCTCTCCAGGCTCTTCAGTCCGTGGGATTCTCCAGGCAAGAGCACTGGAGTGAGTTGCCATTTCCTTCTCCAGGGGATCTTCCCAATCCAGAGACTGAACTCGTGTCTCTTGCCTCTCTCGCGTTGGCAGGTGGGTTCTTCACTGATTGCACCCCCTGGAAGCCTTGATAATGGCCCCTAAAAATGACCTTTACTGCCTTCTATGTGCATCAGACCTTACTTAGTGCAGGTCCTGGGCATGGCCAGCTGCGGTCCAAAGGTGGGTGTGGGCTCTCTGAGGGCTGGGTCCACCTTATTCTTCTTTGCATTCTGATGACCTAACTTATTATTTTTTTGACCGGTAAATATGAGTGTGAACTGTTATGCCTGAAGGCAATGGCATCCCACTCCAGCACTCTTGCCTGGAAAATCCCATGGACGGAGGAGCCTGGTGGGCCCCAGTCCATGGGGTCGCTAAGAGTTGGTCACCTTCACTTCTCACTTTCATGCATTGGAGAAGGAAATGGCAACCCTCTCCAGTGTTCTTGCCTGGAGAATCCCAGGGACGGGGGAGCCTCATGGGCTGCCGTCTGTGGGGTCACACACAGTCAGACATGACTGAAGTGACTTAGCAGCAGCAGCAGTAGTCTCCTTAGGGAGCAGAGCGCTCTTTTTTTGTATTTCCCGTGCCCTTTTGGATATCTTCATGGGTTCTGGTCGATTAAAGGCAGTGTCCTCAGAAAGTCTCCGCTCTGGGAACACTGCAGCTTGACAGCTGAGTCTCGCGTCTGCACTCAGAAGTGTAACATGTCAGTCACTGCCTTTGACTTCGTTTCTACTTGCCTGCTGTTGGGAAGACGTAGTGACTATCTTGATAGATTCTTCTCTTGATGTGGTCTTCGGTTGTGGCTGCGAGGACAGTCTCGGCACACGGCCATGAGATTTTTGTTCAGTCCAGGGGTTTTCCCTTTGGGTTTAAGCTAAGATGTTGAGTTAGGTTTTCCGGGAACAAAATATACTCAGAGCCCAAGTGGGTGCAAATAGTCGTGGAAGCATGAAATTCATTTTTATATTTTTCTAAAATGAACTTAATCAGACAAAATTCATTTAGTATGGTATGAAAAATGGTTGTGGATAAACAGAATGAAACTATGCTTATTAAGATAGATTAGGGAAATACTTTGGGGAGTAAAGCAGCTTTAATTTTCCTTTCCTGAGGTTTGTTTACTAATAGAATCTTGGCTCCATCAGCCTCAAAAAACTCCTAGCAGGGAGTGCTGATTAAATGGAATCTGCTGGTCCGGAGTCTGGCCTATTTCATTTTCTCAGAAAACAAGCCCACTTTCTCTGGGTTATGGAGAAAGAATTTTTACTCCTTCAGAGAATGTTCAGTGGGCTGATGATCATAACTAACTTGTGGATAGTGAGAGTTTAGTATGTTGGAAGAGAAAGAAGCAAGTGAGGGCGTTGGCCCCAGTGCTATAAGAGGTAAGGCCTGCCAGTCTTTAAGTATGGAGACTGCAAAATTTTGGGTAAAGTAATAAATATTTTTGAATTGGATTTGTACTCTTATAAGTGAAAAAATTGCTACTACGTACTTCAGTTAGATTCCGTCTCTCAGTCGTGTCCGACTCTTTGCAACCCCGTGGACTGCAGCACACCAGACCTCCCTGTCCATCACCAACTCCCGGAGCTTACTCAAACTCATGTCCATCGAGTCCGTGATGCCATCCAACAATCTGAGGTTATCGATATTTCTCCTGGCAATCTTGATTCCAGCTTGTGCTTCATCCAGCCTGGCATTTTCCATGGTATACTCTGCATATAAGTTAAACAAGCAGGGTGACAACATGCAGCCTTGACGTACTCCTTTCCCTGTTTGGAAGCAGTCTGTTGTTTCATGTCCAGTTCTGACTCTTGCTTCTTGACCTGCATACAGATTTCTCAGGAGGCAGGTCGGGTGGTCGGACTATGTACTTGGCAGTCACTATCTAGTGTCTTGTGAAACTCAAGTTTCCCAGTGTAATCCTTACAGTAATTTGGGAGCAGGTTTTGTCCCCATTTTTTGGATGACCAAACTGAGGCACAGAGAGATCTAGCCTCTTGCTCAAAGCTGCACTGTCACTGGCAGAATGGAAGCTCGGTCAGCAGCATCGGCGTGCCAGTCTACTATAATACAATGATCTCGCAAAACTCTGCAGTACTGGAAAGTACCAACAGAAAGCAACAGCTGTCCGATCTTCTGGTGGTCTGGTGTTAAAGTCTCCCAGGTTAAGACTTTGCCTTCCATACAGGGGGCTCAGTTCCTGGTCAGGGAGGTAAAATCCCACATGCCAAAAAAAACCAAAACGTGAAACGGAAGCAATATTGTAACACATTCAATAGAAACCTTAAAAATGGTCCACATCAAAAAAAAAAAAAAAAAAAATCTAAAAAAAGAAAAAATAACCGCCATCAGAAGCAAAATACACTGACAACAAGCATCTTCAATGAACATAATATTACATATGAAATGCTAAAAATCTAGTTTTCATTTCAGTTACCCTGCGCTCTGGTCAGGATAGAATTGTAATTTATCTTATTATGATAGAATTTATCTTATTATGGCTATTTTGTTTCTATACCAGAAATTCATCCCAAGATTATAGTGCAGTGAGTAACTGCTGAATTATGTGACAGTTGAGGATATTGAGGTTATTTTGAGGGAAGTCTCCTCTGGTGGAATAGTCAGTGCTTTTCCGATGTAGGACAAGCTAGAGAGAAAGGAGGCCTGATTGTGGATTTGTAACATATGATGGAAATGAGTAGGTTTTCAGCAATGTTTTGGCAGTTAAAAGTCAGACTGCTCAGAGTTCATTCAGAAATTTTAGCCGTATGTATCAAGGTCATTAGCAATATTTTTTGGCTCTGGTATAAAGTTTTTTAAATAAACGTTCATTTCTAGCATGCTGCTCCTTGAATCCCCCTTCTGAGTGTCGGGAGGAGCGGACACCAACTGGTTTGCTGCCCTCCTGACCTCAAGAGCCTTTTCTGGAAGCTCCCTCATGGAAACTTTTGCCTTTTGCCACGAACACTTCACGGTGAAAGGGGCTTACGCCCTCCCGAGTGAACCGTTTCCATTTTATACTCAGGAGAGTCTGGGTCTACACGGGGTGAGTTGATAGCCTGAGGTCGCGGCGCTTCAGAGGCTGCGCGAGTGAGCCCCGATGGGACATTCAGGCTGTGCGGCTCCGGCCCCGCTGCAGGAATCCCCTGATGCCCGCCCCACCTGCGCTGCAGGAATCCCCTGATGCCCGCCCCACCTGCGTTGCAGAAATCCCCTGATGCCCACTCCGNGGCTGCGCGAGTGAGCCCCGATGGGACATTCAGGCTGTGCGGCTCCGGCCCCGCTGCAGGAATCCCCTGATGCCCGCCCCACCTGCGCTGCAGGAATCCCCTGATGCCCGCCCCACCTGCGTTGCAGAAATCCCCTGATGCCCACTCCGGCCGCGCTGCAGGAATCCTCTGAGGCCCGCTCCGGCCGTCCAGCCCTTCCTTCTGGCCGTCTGCTGCCGGTGTACCGCAGACGCCGCCAGCGCACGCTCACCCCGCCGCCTGCCGGCCTTGGTTACCGTTAGAGATTCAGTCCTTGTGGTGTGGAGAAGACGGCGTGAACTGGCTCCTGTGGACTCAGAGCTGTATCCCTGCTCTGCTCCTTGTGATCAGCCTTGTGATGCTAGCCAGCCAGTCCGCGTCCTCATCTCGCGGGGTAGCTGCTGTGCAGGTTCCTACTGATGACCCAGTGCATGGCCCACGTGAGGTTCTGGGTGCTGGTTATGCACATGTTAGCTCACCCATTCTCAGAATAAGGCCGAGACTCCGGCCGCGCTGCAGGAATCCTCTGAGGCCCGCTTCGGCCGTCCAGCCCTTCCTTCTGGCCGTCTGCTGCCGGTGTACCGCAGACGCCGCCAGCACACGCTCACCCCGCCGCCTGCCGGCCTTGGTTACCATTAGAGATTCAGTCCTTGTGGTGTGGAGAAGACAGTGTGAACTGGCTCCTGTGGACTCAGAGCCATATCCCTGCTCTGCTCCTTGTGATCAGCCTTGTGATGCTAGCCAGCCAGTCCGCGTCCTCATCTCGCAGGGTAGCTGCTGTGCAGGTTCCTACTGATGACCCAGTGCGTGGCCCACGTGAGGTTCTGGGTGCTGGTTATGCACATGTTAGCTCACCCATTCTCAGAATAAGGCCGAGGGAGGAATCGGAAACAGGCAGAGACATTTAATGATGTGTTTGAGACCGACAGTATAAATTAGTTGTTTGTTCCTTTTGGGTTTTATGTCCATGAAAGTGAAAGTCGCTCAGCCCTGTCCGACTCTTTGTGACCCCACAGACTATACAGTCCATGGAATTCTCCAGGCCAGAAAACTGGAGTGGGTAGCCTTTCCCTTCTCCAGGGGATCTTCCCAACTCAGGGATCAAACCTAGGTCTCCCGCATTGCAGGCAGACTCTTTACCAGCTGAGCCACAAGATCCTTTGCTAAAACGTGAGTGCCCTTGGGTAGGGTTACACATTCACCTCCGTAAGGGTGTAGTAGGTAACCCTGTGATTCAGGCTTCTACCAACCCCTCTGAGAAGCGGGTGCAGGGCTTGGGGAGGAGAGCGGAGGGGTCAGACAGAGGGAAGGTGAGAAAGAGGACGCAGGGAGTAATGTGATCCGGCTGGTACAGGTTCTGCTGAGACTTGAGGATGGGTGGTGGAGGAGTAAGGGGAGCTTCAGCGCAAGGCAGATCCAGAAAGAATCCAGAAAGTGGGGGGCAGCGCTCAGTTCCAGCTGGACCTCTCTGCCTGGGGGGGAGCTGGTCCCTTACTTTGGCCTGACTTGTTTCTCTCTTGGATCTGAGTAGTGAGGCCTGCAAACTTTCTGATGGGAAGATAGGACTTTGATCCTTTCTGTTTCTTGGTTAAACTTAAAAGAAGTCGTCTTCTTCCCACATCCTTAAAGGAGAGACCAGTGATGTCCTGAAGCAGAATCTCCAGGCAGTGGCTCTGGGGAGACACACGGGGCGCGACTTTGCGGCGATGGCAGGGGCGTGAAGGGGCTGTGCCAGTGGTGAAGAAGCAGGGGTGAGGAGCAGCTGGGTCGAGGGGGAGGGTGTTCTCGTCCTTGGGTCGAAGAGACCAGAGCAGGTGAGAGCGCTTGGTGGAGACGGGCTCTGTGGGAGGTGAGCACGNGGGATGGCAGGGGCGTGAAGGGGCCGTGCCAGTGGTGAAGAAGCAGGGGTGAGGAACAGCTGGGTCGAGGGGGAGGGTGTTCTCGTCCTTGGGTCGAAGAGACCAGAGCAGGTGAGAGCGCTTGGTGGAGACGGGCTCTGTGGGAGGTGAGCACACGCGGACCAGAAGCTTTTTTAAACTGCCGTTGCTTGTGTGTGTTTGCAAGAAAAAAACATCCTCAGAGGCTGTGATGGTAAAGCTTGTTTGGACCACACAGGCCACGTCGCAGCTGCAGTGAACTCTGGCCGCTGAAGGCTTCCTGCTCTGCTGTCTACACCCCACCCCACCCCGAAAGCAGGGGACTCGTGTTAGCTGTGGGTCCAGTAAGGCGCTATTTCCATATTTTCAGTTCTTTCTTTCCAGGAGAGGCTTGAGAGGGGTGGAAGGATGTGGTAGGAAGGACAGATGGCGATGCCGGACTCGAGCTGGTGGGACTCAGCTTTTCCCTCCTAAGCTGTATGATCCCGAAAGCAGGGGACTCGTGTTAGCTGCGGGTCCAGTAAGGCGCTATTTCCATACAGGCCACGTCGCAGCTGCAGTGAACTCTGGCCACTGAAGGCTTCCTGCTCTGCTGTCTACACCCCACCCCACCCCGAAAGCAGGGGACTCGTGTTAGCTGCGGGTCCAGTAAGGCGCTATTTCCATATTTTCAGTTCTTTCTTTCCAGGAGAGGCTTGAGAGGGGTGGAAGGATGTGGTAGGAAGGACAGATGGCGATGCCGGACTCGAGCTGGTGGGACTCAGCTTTTCCCTCCTGAGTTGAACTGAGAAGGAACAAGCTCAGCGTGTAAGTCTGTATCGCGGAACACAGATGCTTGCCAAGAAGCCCAGTTACACGACTGCTGTCGTGGCTCGCTGTCCAGAGGCGCCTCTGCTTATGCACTTTCTCATCTTGCCTTTATTTCGTTGTTCCTTGTGGTGTTGGCAGCTGGAAATTCGAGAGCAGTTTCGCGTTTCTGTGGGTTTCGCCCTCATCAGAATTTTGTGGAAATGGTTAAGACTGGAGCTCCTTGAACTAGTCCTTCCTACAAAGAAATGGAGAACTTAGGCTGTTCCTGGAACACACAGGCTTAACCGAGATGTTAGAATGTTCTGGAAGCCTTTTCTGAGAATCGACGTGCTTATGGAAGGTCGTTTTTATGAACAACGGATGCTTTTCCGTTTTTTGTTTAATCGTTAAAGTGGGAACCCTAAGAAGCTCAAGAATGGGAAGCTCTTTGCCTGCTTTTCAGTCCCTTGGGAAGAAGGCTGTGGGCCCTTGCCCTTTTTGTGGAACCGCCTGGAGCACCTGGTCCTGACCGTCCTGCTCCGCACCCTTCCTCTGCGTAACCACAGGCAAAACACGCTGCATGCGTTTCATCCATTTAGCAGACAACTTGAGAGGTGCTTCTAAAGGNGACTCGAGCTGGTGGGACTCAGCTTTTCCCTCCTGAGTTGAACTGAGAAGGAACAAGCTCAGCGTGTAAGTCTGTATCGCGGAACACAGATGCTTGCCAAGAAGCCCAGTCACACGACTGCTGTCGTGGCTCCCTGTCCAAAGGCGCCTCTGCTTACGCACTTTCTCATCTTGCCTTTATTTCGTTGTTCCTTGTGGTGTTGGCAGTTGGAAATTCGAGAGCAGTTTCGCGTTTCTGTGGGTTTCGCCCTCATCAGAATTTTGTGGAAATGGTTAAGACTGGAGCTCCTTGAACTAGTCCTTCCTACAAAGAAATGGAGAACTTAGGCTGTTCCTGGAACACACAGGCTTAACCGAGATGTTAGAATGTTCTGGAAGCCTTTTCTGAGAATCGACGTGCTTATGGAAGGTCGTTTTTATGAACAACGGATGCTTTTCCGTTTTTTGTTTAATCGTTAAAGTGGGAACCCTAAGAAGCTCAAGAATGGGAAGCTCTTTGCCTGCTTTTCAGTCCCTTGGGAAGAAGGCTGTGGGCCCTTGCCCTTTTTGTGGAACCGCCTGGAGCACCTGGTCCTGACCGTCCTGCTCCGCACCCTTCCTCTGCGTAACCACAGGCAAAACACGCTGCATGCGTTTAGCTCTTTGCCTGCTTTTCAGTCCCTTGGGAAGAAGGCTGTGGGCCCTTGCCCTTTTTGTGGAACCGCCTGGAGCACCTGGTCCTGACCGTCCTGCTCCGCACCCTTCCTCTGCGTAACCACAGGCAAAACACGCTGCATGCGTTTCATCCATTTAGCAGACAACTTGAGAGGTGCTTCTAAAGGCCATGCTTATGCTGGTGACCTGAGGTGGCCACTCTGGGTGCCCAGGGCAGTGGGTGCCCTGCAGGGTCAGCTAAGGGTGTNAACTCTGCCTGCTTTTCAGTCCCTTGGGAAGAGGGCTGTGGGCCCTTGCCCTTTCTGTGGAACCGCCTGGAGCACCTGGTCCTGACCGTCCTGCTCTGCACCCTTCCTCTGCGTAACCGCAGGCAAAACACACTACGTGCGTCTCATCCATTTAGCAGACAACTTGAGAGGTGCTTCTAAAGGCCATGCTTATCCTGGTGACCTGAGGTGGCCACTCTGGGTGCCCAGGGCAGTGGGTGCCCTGCAGGGTCAGCTAAGGGTGTCTGAGCTGGACTGCCCTCTGTCCTGAGGTCTCCAAGCTGACACTGAGCAGGCGTGGCTGCTCTTGAGACATTGAATAAACGGGGAAGAAAAGGGACAAGTTAGAAAATGTTTGGCGGATGCTTCTCCCTGGGAGCAACATCCCTGAACACAGCACAGACAGTTGCTGTGAACTGAGGGGAACACTTGAGTGAAGGCCGACCCCGAGGGTCAGGAGCTTGCTCTGAAGGCCTGTGCGGGCTGCAGGCGAGGTGGAGGGGAAGGAAGCCCAGCATCGCGCGGGACCCTGCTACCAGGAGGCTCCTTGGAGGATTTCATGGAAGAGACCATGAATCCAGAATAACCCCCCGGGGCTCCTTAAGTTCTAAGGAGGCGAGGGAAAACGATTTAATGTAATGTTTGTTTTAGCTAGGGTACGAGCTGAAGGTTACCTATACATAACAATAGAGTGTATTTTTGCGTGTTTTCACAGTACCTTGGAGAAATCGCATGCACTGGACATTAGCAACTGTTCTAAGGGGTTGAGGAACATTTAGGAGCATTATAATATAAGCGATTACCGTGAGCTGCACTTGTTAGTTTTGCTTTCTGTGTGGTCATGGCATCGGGGTTTATTTGCGCCAAGTTCGGGGTCAGGAACGGACACCTGAATGGCTGGGACTGGTGCTGTGGGGAGTCCAGGCTGCTTTACATCAACTCACTCCTGCAGAAGGGTCGACAGAAGAGCTGTGGGGCGTGGATACACTCCCGCCTTAAAATTAAAAACGCCGACAGCTACAAACCCCTTGCGTCCAAGTATCTCTTTGCCCTCCCTTCTGCTGCCAGGAAGCAGCAATGAAAGCCAGGTGGAGCTGGGGCTGCTTGTCATCTCTTGGCTTTTGTAACACATGGGTGACTCTTGAGTTCCCCCTCTAAAGACGATCGCTTGCCGATTTAAAATCGGAAACAGGCTTGCTTCATAAACCCATTAGCTAGTGAGCAGACAGCTAGGTGTTCTCTCCATCACATGGTTGCCATGTTTGAATGCTTGATGGGAAAAAAAAAAAGCCCCCTGACAGGCAGAGCTTTGAAAAAGTGCACAAACCCCCTTGCCCGTCTCTTCCTCCCCACTCGTAAGGGTCCCGGGTCAGTTTGGCACAAGCCCCTGAGGCTGTTGCCGGCTTCGGCTTTGAACGTGTTTGCCATGGCGCGTTCGTCAGTCCCGAAGGTTTAGGGAGCACCCCTCTGCGGCCCTGCTGCGGGTGCGAGGGCCGCTCAGGGAAGAGCCAGAGCCGGTGCCCTGGGGAAGCGGCCCGTGGACTCGAGGGGGAGGCCCACGCGTGCCCTCAGGGAGAGTGAAGTCACTCAGTCGTGTCCGACTCTTTGTGACCCCATTGACTGTAGTCCCTGGAACTCTCCAGGCCAGAATACCGGAGTGGGGAGCCTTTCCCTTCTCCAGGGGACCTTCCCAACCCAGAGACTGAAGCCAGGCCTCCTGCATTGCAGGCGGATTCTTTCCCAGCTGAGCCACAGGGGAAGCCCCAGTGTCAGCAGCAAGTCATGAAAGCAGAAAGTGGGGTGAGGGGAGAGATGCCCAAGGGGGTCTTGGAGCCCCCCTGGGAGGAGAGGTGAACAGCAGGTGCGAGGTCTGGAGAAGCCAGAGTGTGGGGAAGATGGAGAAGCCGGCAGTGGAACCAAGCCGCCCGAGCGTCTGCAGACCTCGGCGGGCGTGCGGGCCCTACCGCCTGGTCATAAGGAGTAAGTCGGATATTCGAAGCTGAGGGTGGCGTGATCAGAGAGACCACAGCGGGGGAAAGCTGGGCAGAAAGTGTGGTGGGAGTCCTGGCTCTGCCGCGTCCTTGCCCTGTAACTTGGGCAGGTGCATCGAACGTCTTTGCTGACTTGCCTTGTCCTGCAGTATGGGGACCCTGAGGGTGCTTTCCCTGCATTGTCCCCAGGGTTAAGACAGCATCATATTAAAGCCCTGGCGTGGAGGAGCACTCCCTAGGGCTGCCTGGGGTCTGACTTGCCACTGAGGACCAGCACGCAGGGTGGGAGGAGTGAGGGGGAGATTGGAGAGGGGGGATCCAGTTTTCGGGCTTCCAGGGTCGTCTGGACCTGGTTCCCAGGGAGACGTGCCCTGTGGGACCTTGATCTCTGAGTTCCTTTGGGGACACGTGGTCAGGAGCATCCCTGCTTCTCCACCCTGGCCAGGGTGTGGACCCTGGTGCTGGCTGCAGGAGCAGACCTACGTGACATTCTGGGAGGCAGCATAACCTGGGCTGCAGGCGGCTTTGGAAGCTTCATATTATCTTGTCTTTCCGACCACAGGGTTTGTTCCAGCTCCCAGTTGTTCCAGCAGGGAGAGATGTAATTGACTCTCAGCTGGCGAGCCTTCCTTGCAAACTAAAAGAAAGCTCTCATTTTTAGAGTTTTATGCAGGTTTCTTCCAGGAGGACATGGACAGATACCACCTAGATATTTGCCTTAAATTTAAAAAGAGTTGCCTTGGAAACTCATCGGACTGTACGTGTAGACTCAAATGTGGAGAAAACTCTTTTTTCCAAGGCACCGAAGTATTAGTCCTGAACCTCTCTGAGGCAATAGAGATGCTAAGAACGAGATTCTGCAATGAAATGGAGGTGGCTGGCAGGGGATTATTTAGGACTTGGGTTTAGACGGTTTGCAAAACAATTCGGCAAAGTCTCTGAGGCAGTGGGGGAAAGAGTATTGCTTTTTTGTGCTGCCAGCCAGGTTTGTCACATGGATTAGTAATTTAGATAGGAACAGCCATGAATCACCGCTCAGCGTTTCACATTTAATTTTATCCTGGAAGCAATTTCCCTTTCAAATTCTCGAGCCGTAGTTATCATTAATGAATTAAGCATTATGAAACCCAGAGAACTACTAATTCATTTTGAAATAAGTAGACATTTAAATCTGAAAAAGAAACCTTAAATTTCCTTCAGTGGTGTTTAATATTTTCAAGCTGACAAGATGGGGAGCGAAGGCACTTTGCAGAGGAAATTTCTCAGGGTGGTGAGTGGTGACTCCTGAGGTCTCTGCCCGACATCTTGGCCACGGGTTTGGGGGTGGGAAAGGCACGTTTTCTCGGTGACCAGTGACGGGTGTTTTCCAGAGGGGGAGGATTGTAATATATGGAAGAGTCAGCTGATTGGAGTCACAGCCCTCCACCCAAGTCTTCTCCCCAGCGCTTTGTGGCCCTTTCAGCCCTGCCGTTTCCTGGGGTGCCTGCCAGCCCGCTCCGTCCCTGCCAGCTCTGCTCCTGTTCAGTGATGCTTTGGGGAAGGGACCGGTCCGTTCCGTCATCACAGGTTGTTGGACACGAGTCTGCGGTCCTCCAGCCTCTCGCTCCCTGAGGTCTGGCTTGCGCAGGGTGATGGTTATTGGAAAGGTCCTCTGCTTGCACAGACGCTTCTGAAGACGGGGAAGCCCCGAATGAGACAGAAGGCCAGCGTTCTTACGTGTTTGGGGTTTCTCCTCAAAGACACTTGACCGATCTGGTCAGAGAATCAGCGGATCATGTCCACAGCAACGTTATCTGAACGACTGAAAAAGATAAAGGCCTACTTTTCAAGGCCAACAGATCTGATTCCCTTTGGAACTTTTATTTGACCCCATCTCTTTTTTTTTTTTAAGATGAAATTTAGAGCTTTTTTTTTTTCCCTCCCCACTCCCCATGCCCCACTCCCATGCCTTTTGCTTTGTTAACTGACCTTCTTTGCAGGATGGTCATTGCATCTGTGATCTTGTGTGAGCCTCAGTTTCCTTGGATGTAAAATGGGAGTGATAATACTTTCCCTCCTTCCCTGTTGTGTGAAGATTACACCAGATCATGGCTGTGAAAACACCCGTTAGTGTCCTTGTGTGAGCATGTGAGCAATGAAGGGACTGAGGGCCAGGATGCAGGAGGCAAGGTTTTGGATTTGTTGCTCCCACCCCTGTCCTGCTCCTTCCCTTCCTTGGCGCCTGAGTTAGATGGTCCAGGTTCTTAGGGGAAGGAAGGCCCCTTCCAGGGATGCTGGGCCTTGTCTGTCTTCCTCCAGTTCAGCCAGGTAGGCGGCCACACTATGAAAGGTGTTCCTGGTCATAAACACGTACAACCAGGTTATATCCCAGTCAACCCATCATACGTCAGAAATATCACGGTAAACAGTGGTTTGAATAGACCCAATCTGCTGAACACCGTAGCTCAGCCTCGCCCACCTTAGACATGCTCAGAACACTTCCATGAGGCCACCGTTGGGCAAAACCATTTAACACAGAGCCATTCCCTTCTCCAGAGCATCTCTCTGACCCAGGGATGGAACCCGGGTCTCCTGCATGGCCGGCAGACTCTACCAAGTGAGCCACCAGGGGAGCCCCACACAAAACCTGCTTTGTGATGAAGTTTCCCGAATGCTGTACCGAGTGAAAGACGGAGTGGCCGTCTGGGTACAGAGCGGCTGTTTGCCCTGGTGGTCGCGTGGCTGACGTGCAGCTGTGCTCAGCGCCGCTGCCTGGCGCCGTGAGAGAGGACCGGGAATTGCTGGCTTGGGGAAAGAGCAAATCCCCAATCCAAAGTTTGGTTTCTCCCAAATGCGCGTTGCTTTCACTCCCTTGTAAAGTGAACCGTCCTCAGCTGGAGACCGTATTTCCGCCTTCCTCCTTGCTGCTGCGTCTCAGTCAAGAGTTCTTTGTGAGCCCCCAGTGGTTCGCGCCCCCTTTTGCTTTCCTTTCCTAGGGCTGTTGTAACGAAGTCACTCACACTGGGTGGCTTCACACAGGAGAATCTTATTGTCTCGCGTTTCTGGGGGCTGGGAGTCCAGGCTGAAGATGTGGGCAGGGCCACACTTCATCTGAAACCTGTAGAGAAGGATCCTTCCTTGCCTCTTCCAGCGTCTGCTATCGCCAGCAATCTCTTCCTCCCTTGTTCCGTCGCCTTCTTTCCTCGTGCGCTTCTTCTCTTGAACACATCAGTGCTGTTGGATTAGGGGTCACCCTAATGCAGTGTGACCTCATCTTAGCTGATGATGCAGGCAGCAGCCCTGTTCACCAGTCCGTCTGCATTCTGAGCTCCTGGGCTTTGGACATCTCTTTTGGAGACACAGTTCAACCCATAACATCGCCTTCTCCCCCAGCAGACAGCTTGATGCTCATTCAGGTCACAGCTTCCAGCGCGTTTCAGAGGGCGGCACACGCCCCCCGGGACAGGGATGCGGCTCAGCTTTCCAGAGCTGGGAGCTGTGATGGAGCGTCTCTAATGACTGTGTCGTGGACCCCCTGGGAACACGGCCTCTGAGAGACGTGCAGCACTTCGGAGGCAGCTTAGGGTTTGAATCAGCACCCAAACAGCCCTTTCCTGGTCTGTTACCAGTTTCACTTAAGTCAACTAAGCCTGAAACCCAGAACTTAGATGGTGCCAGTGGGAAGTACAAAAGCCCTTCCAGTTTTATTTGAAACAGTTGGTTTTATCAGAAGTACTCAAGTGGGAATTTGAGCAAATGCCTACCCTGTCCTGCTCTGCAAGATGGAATGAGCTCGAGACGGCTTCTGAACGGGGCACACGGGTGACTCAGACACCAGGGAGCCCCAGCCCCCTCAGTAATGGGCTCGTGTCCGAGGGGTATCAGAGCAGCCCGCATGGCTTAGAAAGGGCCTCCCCGCCCTCTGGCGCCCAGTAACTGACCCAGCAAAGGGATACGGCTACCCAGCATAGGACTCACACCGTCAGAAGGAAGCCAGGTCAGCCTGCATCTGGTCCTGCTTTCGCTCCAGTCTTGCCAGCAGAATCTAAGCACATTTCTTATTAAAATGGGATCCCAGGTTTCTCGTCTCTGTGTGAAAATAGTGCAATCTGCTGCATCACGGTGTCTGCAGGCAATTATTAGATGGCCGTGTGCAGGCCACTGGCTGATCCCAGGTAAACAGTGAGGATGATGAAGAGGACAGCCTTCACGAGCTCTGTCTCCATGAGTCAGTAGATGTTAGCCTCAGACAGAGGCACTTAAGTAGGAACAAGGTCTGAAGTGCCGAGCATTGGTTGAGAAGGAGCTACTGATCTTTTCTTAGGGTCAGGCCTGGCCTGGAGGGAGTGCCTGGGGAGGGCCATGGGCGGAAGTCCACTTCCAGATAAACTAGAGGAGCTGCAGGAGGTCTGTGGGGGGGTGGTAAGGGGNGTGGTGGGAGCTGGGGGGGTGGCGGGGGCTGCAACAGGAGGCTGAGGGGACAGAATTGGAGACTGCTGCTAGAGTCGCCAGCATCTCCGGGCAGACGCCTGTCCTGGGGCACATGGTTGCCGTTCAGGCGCTCAGGCGTGTCCGACTCTCTGCGACCCCATGGACTGCGGCACGCCAGGCCTCCCTGTCCATCACCAGCTCCTGGAGCTTGCTCAGACTCATGTCCATCGAGTCACTGATGCCATCCAACCACCTCATCCTCTGTCGTCCCCTTCTCCTGCTTCAGTCTTGCCAGCATCAGGGTCTCTTCCAGTGAGTCGGCTCTTTGCATCAGGGCCACTGTAGTGGAGCTTCAGTCTCAGCATCAGTCCTTCCAGTGAGTATTTGGAGGTGATTTCCTTTCAGAGTCACATGGTTGCAGGGACAGCAGGTCCAGGTGGCTTGAGGGACAGAGAGGAAGCCAGGAGTCCAGTGAGCTTCAGAGCCAAGGGCCAAGGAACCAAGAGAGGGTTCAGGTATAGGCAGCGGAGCCAGCCCTCGGAGGGGCTGGGAGGGGGTGGTCCCGGGGGGCTGCCCCAACACCCCCCCGTGTCTCCACGGAGGGTGGGGCTGGTCCTGGAAACCGGGGTGGCTGGGTCGGCGGAGGGCATTCTGGCTGTGAGAAGGGAGGGCTGGGACCGACCGCGTCTGGGCCAGAGCGTTTGCCTGCCCGGCTCCACTCTGGGTTCCAGCCCGGCTCCATTTATTTCAGTAGGTTTAGTAACAGTGAAGATCCCAGAAATAAAGCCAGGCTCATACCCACCACCTCCGCGCAGACTAGAGCAGTTTAAAAAAACAGCTATTTCTTTTAACAAAACTATTTTTAACTGAAGGGTAACTGCTTTACAATATTGTGTTGGCTTCTGCCAAACATCAGCGTGCGTCAGCCGCAGGTGTAGGTCGCCTCCCGCCTGAACCCCCCTCTCGTCCTCCTCCCCTTCCCGCCCCCCTAGCTGTTACAGGGCCCTGTTTGAGTTCCCCAGTCAGACAGCGAGCTCCCAGCGGCTGGCTGTCTCGCATAAGGCATGACTTTGGCAAACACTATTGAATGTAGATGTTTATACACTTCCACGACAAATTTACTTTTAAACGACTATTGATTAACAGAGCTGAGGCTGAGAGGTGTTTTGCGATATAGTATCACCCAAAAATAGAATGAACAAAGACCCATAGTCAGATTTTTGATTGCTGGCCAGGGCCTGGAAGTGGAGAGTGGGATTGTTTGCTACTTTTGTGCCTCCGTGTGATTGGAGCATGACCGCGAACCGTAGGCGTGGTCGTCTATCAGAAGTAACAGTGGGTTAGGAGGCGGCCTGCAGAAACTACGACACACTGCGAGGGACCTGCCACTGCTTGGAGAGAAAAATCCCATTTACGTGGCAGTTGGAAATACACTCATTTTGAATTGAAGTCAGGTCGCTCAGTCATTCTGACTGTTTGAGACCCCATGAACTGCAGCCTGTCAGGCTCCTCCGTCCGTGGGGTTTTCCAGGCAAGAGTACTGGAGTGGGTTCCATTTCCCGCTCCAGGGGATCTTCCCAACCCAGGGACCGAACCTGGGTCTCCTGCATTGCAGGCAGACTCCTTACTGGCTGAGCCATGAGGGAAGTCTTTTGCCCTTTTACTTCATTTTGCCCGGATTCAAATCAGAGTATTCTGAGGCCCTAACGTTCAAAGGCAAAGCCCAGGCAAAATATATGGCAGCATGTGATATAAAAATTGTTTCGGTTTCACCATGGAAGTGAAATCAACGAGACCCCCTGGGTGGTGTCGCGGAGGAGTGTTTGAAGTAAGGAATTCAGCGATCTGGGTTCATTGTGACTCAGCTTTCAATATCCTTAAGTCTCCTTTTTCTCTTCAGCAAAAGAGAAGAATTTCCATTTCTCATACACCGTCTTCCCCTTCCAGTATTGAGGGTTATCCAACGAGTCACGCACAAACCACTCTTTGAAAACGGAATTGTACAACTGATGAGTAGGAGTTACCAGCATGAAGGTAAAAAAGTCAGATTCCTTCTCTTTGATACCTGTTTCCCGGTGTCAGTTTTAATTATACTCACGGCAGAGTTGTGATAGAAAAATCCTGGTTTTTCCTCGTTTTACGACTTAATTAATTTAAAACGCTATCCTGAGTAATAGCAGTGTCTCTAGGTGAGGGCGGTTCAAAGACGGGGATTGTGCAGAAGGGTGTTTGTAAATGATGCTTAGGTGACACACTGTTGTGATAATTATGGCTTTTTGAAGATGAGTTTTATAGCAAGTTCTCAATTTTCCTGTCATTTTTTTTTTTTCCTCCTCTGAGCTTTCCCACTTAAGCTGGTGTATTTGTTCCGTGGAGCTAGCAGCTCAGGGAGCTAAGTCCTGAGAGAGCTCAACAGCTCTTTCAATCAGCTTTCTTTTTTCTGTGGCTGCTTTTCCGGGCTCTCGAGAGGACAGAGGTCGCCTCCCCTCTCCGTGGAAACTAGCAAAGTGATGCCCTTTCTCTGGTGCCAGTGAATCCCTGGGTCAGGGTGACCTTGAAAGCTGTGTTCAGTGGCCAGAAGGGTCCTAGTGACGATGTCCGTGTGGGATCAGAGTCCCAGGAATAACCTCCCCCACCCATCCCTTCCGAGTTGGTGCTTGGGGGCTCTGAGTGCAAGAGGCAGCAGGAATGAAGGCCCTCCTGCGGATAACATCTCAGGGCCTCCAGGCTCCGAGGCTTTCCCAGCAGAGGGACCTGATGCGGATCATCTCCCAGGGCCTCCAGGCTCCGTGGCTTTCCCAGCAGAGGGACCTGGTGTGGATTCCACCGTGTTTGCTCACTAGGTTGCTTGTGTTCTCCAGCTTTTAGTTGTTAAGAGTCTCGGACGTCAGCTTCATTTCTTCTTTTTACTCACCAACTCAATCAGAATCTAATTTCAGATAGAAGTCAGCCAGTGAATTTTGTTAATGGATCTTTGGAAAGCTTTTACAGTTGGAATTAGAGGAGCCCTTGGAGGTCATCTTAACCAGCCCTCTTTACCGTACAGATGAGAACTCTGAGATTCAGAGAAATTGAGTGATGATGGGTCCAGGTTCTACAGTGAGTCAGTGATCAGAGTCAGGGCGAGGACCCAGGGCTCTTTAACGGCCTGGAAACACTGTGTGGTCATGTGACGTATGGAGTAGGGAGGCCCTGGGAGGGGTGTGCCTGTGTGCTCAGTCGAGTCCAACTCTTTGCGACCCCATGGACTGTAGCCCGCCAGCTTCCTCTGTCCATGGAATTTTCCAGGCAAGAATACTGGAGAGGGTTGCCATTTCCTCCTCCTGGGGATCTTCCTGACCCAGGGACTGAACCCGAGCTTCTCACGTCTCCTGCTTTGGCAGGAGGATTCTTTACCTCTGCGGTTTGAATTCTTCCACATGACCTTTACAAGCCCTGTTTTGCTGCTGTGTTATAGTTTTGGGGACAGAGACAATGAGTTCTCTTAGTCAGGAAAATCATGTAGGTTGCTGATACTATACCAGTTGCATTCTGATACAATGCAACATTGATTTTTTTTCTTCACCACTGTTTTCACATTAAATTGAACACAGACACAGGCAAGGTATAAGCTTGGCAGTGAGATTTGCTTAGCTTGTTTATTTTCTCCCATCGTTAAATTGCCTATGATTCAACATCAGGTTCTCTCCTCCGTGATGTGTGAGAGAGGAGGGGACAGGAGATCCCAGGCTTCACGGTGTTAGAGTATCCTGATGACCCAGCTGCAGTCACGCTGCACCCCAGGGGGCGGCCATGAGGCTTTAATGCCACCCCCTCAGCCCTCTGTGATGGCTTCCCTGAGAGCTCAGCTGATAAAGAATCCGCCTGCAATGCAGGAGACCCCGGTTTGACTCCCGGGTCAGGAAGATCCCCTGGAGAAAGGAAAGGCTACCCACTCCAGTATTCTGGCCTGGAGAGTCATGGGCTGTGTAGTCCACGGGGTCACAAGAGTTGGACATGACTTAGCGACTTTCACTTGCACTTCCAGCCCTCTCTAGTTCTCTCGCTCGAGAGAAAGAGAGGAGGCACCGTGGATGNTGGGTCAGGAAGATCCCCTGGAGAAAGGAAAGGCTACCCACTCCAGTATTCTGGCCTGGAGAGTCATGGGCTGTGTAGTCCACGGGGTCACAAGAGTCGGACACGACTGAGCGACTTTCACTTGCACTTCCAGCCCTCTCTAGTTCTCTCACTCGAGAGAAAGAGAGGAGGCACCGTGGATGATCGCCAAGGGGACAGTGTTCTGTGTTTTCTAAATAGGCTGTTTCAAACACGAAGGAAGTGGAGACCCTTGGTTGTAAGTGTCACTGGAGAAGGTCTTCTTGCTGTTGTGCAGGCGCTCAGTCGTGTCCAACTCTTTGTGAACCTGTGGACTGCAGCACGCCAGGCCTCCCTGTCCTTCAGTATTTCTTGGAGTTTGCTCAGACTCATGTCCATTGAGTCCGACGCTATCCAACCATCTCATCCTCTTTCGCCCCCTTCTGCCCTCAGCCTTTCCCAGCACCGGGGTCTTTTCCAATGAGTCAGCTCTTCGCGTCAGGTGGCCCAGGCATTGGAGCTTCAGCTTCAGCAAGTTCGGATCGTCTTCCTCCTTTAAAACTGAGAGGGGATCCCTTGCCCATATACTTTATTTTCTTCCTTTGAGTTTTACTGAATTTATTATTCTCTCGCTTCTGTTTTATGCTTTGGTAGTTCCTTCCCCAACCAGGGATCAAACCCACACCCTCTGCACTGGAAGGCGAAGTCTTAACCCTTGGACCACCAGGGAAGTCCTCCTCTCCCATAGACTTTCTTAGTTGTTAAGTGGAGTCTGTGTCATGAATCTCTGCCTCCGTGCCCTGTTGGTTTTGCTGGACCAAAAGGAAGGGGTCAGACTCAAGGCAGGCTTACCAGCGAGGGTGCACAGAGCTGGAAATTTCCACTTGGCATTTATGGCTGAGGAGCAGTGATAATGACTGGGGCAGAGGTGAAACACTTCTTGTTAACGGGGTGGTGAGAGCCTGGAAAATACTATCGCAAACGTTGCCTTATCTGGGGAGGCAGCAGGGGTGGCTGCAATAAGGGGGGCCTGGAATTACGAGATCAGATTTGAATTCAGGCCCATTCCAGACGGGGAACGCGGGTACGCGGGTAAGGCATGCAGCCTTGAGCCAGAGTTTTCTTTGAAATGTGACGATGGTGAGCAGAGGGGTGAGCATCGTGGGGATGGCAGTGACGCGGGCCTGACTCTGACATACTGAACTTGGGCCCCTAAAGACGTCCTGTTCTAATCTCTGAAATCCATGAATGTTGCCTTACGTTGTAATTGTAAAAGGCAATTAAGGGTACGGAAATGGAAAGGCTACCCTGCATTATCTGAGTAAGAGTTGGACACGACTGAGCGGCTGAACAGCAAGTGTAATCACAGGGTCCTCATAAGGCTTCCCTGGTGGCTCGGTGGTAAGGAGCCTGCCTGCCAGTCCTGGAGATGTGGGTTCGGTTCCTGTGTCGGGAAGATCCCCTGGTAACGCACTCCTGTATTCTCGCCTGGGAAATCCCATGGACAGAGGAGCCTGGTGGGCTACAGTCCATGGGGTTGCAAAAGAGCTGTATACGAGTTAGCGACTAACCAGCTTCCTTATAGGAGGGAGGGAGGGAGGCAGCTGAGGATCTGAGGAAGGGCTGTTTTTTATAGTCATGGGTAGCCATTAAGAGACTTAGGGAACAGGTCAGAGGAAGACTGTTGGCCCATTCTTGGTGCTCCAAGTGGTCCCCTGGAGTGGACATGGTTCTCTAATCTGATTGGCTGTGTGGTCAATCATGTGTCAAAGCAGACGGGTGATTGGGCATCTCCATTTGCGAGGTGCCGTGCCAGCTGTTGGGGTCCCTGGTCCTTGCCCAGTTGGAAATCCCTGAGTGCCAGGAGACCTCACGGGTGAAGGGTGGGGCACGGTTGCCATGTGGGAGCTTCAGGAAGCTTGCACCAGACCCCTGAGCTCAGAGAAGCACTTGGTCATTTTATGATTCATGGAAGTGTTCATTTTATAACTTATCTTTTTAGGTGCCATTCACAAACAGATTTCCCTTACTGACATGAGTTCTATCTTTTTTCCATAGAAAGGGGTCTGAAACAAAGTCTTCTTTTCCCAAGATTTTCCTTGTGCTGTAATCGAGCCTATGGAGCTTGGTCCTGCTTCTCAGCAACTCGGGTTTCGCTAGCGATTAGAGTTTGGTGGGATCACGACAACCGTGTGTGTTATTTTCAACTCTGCTTTTCCAGAAGAGAATTATTTTAAAGACAGAAAAATTCTAGAGAATGCTCAAGGAAAGTTTGTACTTTCACCAGACCCACTTAGGCTGCTAATGAAAAATGATAAGGAGAGTGATGATGGTGGTAATGACCGGGATGACTACCTTTGCTTTCGAGAGGCTGCTCCATGCCAGCGTCCTGAGGGCTTTGCACGCATGCTGCCCTGCTATCACCCAGCAGTCGTATGAGGCCATGCTTTCTTAGTTTCACCTTTTACAGAGAAGGGGTCCTAAGGCGCAGCAGGGCTGGAGGTATTAAGTTCAAATGATGTTCAAGTTCAAATGGCGCATCAGTGAAACGTCTAGCGTTTTATTTCCAGATGAGTCTGACTCAGACTTGCTTTCCATACTGCTGCATAACTGCCTGGGGACAAAATCCACAGTTAGGAGGTTGGGAACGAAGATCCTCTGAAGGAGACAGGAAGGATATATTAGCTAACTCACCTCAGTTTGTCCCTGGCAGGTTTGAATGAGGAAGCATCATATTTATCCTGGAGTTAGAGACACGGAGCTGCTGAGAAACTGTGGATTGCCTGAGGCCGCAAAGTAAATCACTGATGGAACTGGATCCAGAAGCCGGGTGCTCCTCCAGCTCGTTCGGTGGGGATTCAGTCTCCTCAGCTGCACAGCCTACAGTGCTTCAGCTGCGTGGATGACAGAGAGAGCTGTTTTCCTTTGGGTCATCTTAAGTCAGAAGTTTAAGAGTTTTCGATTTGGAGTCATTTCTAAAGCTCCCTCTTCTTTTCCCGTTTTGGAAAGCTGCACAGGCGTCGGCGTCTGCGCGGAAGTCCCTTTGGAGGCTGCTGGGAGCAGGTGCGAATGGCCTTCTGGAGCTCTGTGGGCCTTTGCTCCGTGACTGGTCCCTTACTCTGCATTTGAAACAACTTTGGAAGAGAGGGCAGGGCTCTTGGGACTATAGTCGTCGGTCTAGGGGATTCTTCAGGGTCAACGTCAGGGTGGAAGGAATGGAGATTTTCTAGAAAGGAAACTCTGGCCATACCACAGAGCAGTTCCTTCTCAGTGTTTGGGTGTTGGGTGCTGGAGACCATCTGCTTTGGCTAAGGGACCTGGTGCTTAGGTTATGAGCCAGTGAACAGCCCCCCCACGCCCTCCAAAGACAGGACCTCCCTCCTAAGGCTTGGCTGCCAAGTCCTAGTGGGTCAGCAGCTCGCAGTGAGAGGAGGTGGGAAAGCTCAAGCCCCTTCCGTGCTCGTCCCTGGGCCGGACTCCGGGAGAGCCGTGGGCTAACACGGGTGGGCTGGACCTTCCGCCTTCTTCCCTCCGGGTCATTCTCTGATCTTCCCGGATTCTTGGGCTGTGTCATCTGGGCGCCCTTGCCCCTGGCTTGAGGCTGAGCCGGGCCACTGGCAGGAGGTGGAAAGACGAGAGAAGAGAGGTGTCAGAGCGCGTCTCCTGGCCCCACTCCGGCCCTGCTGAACCCCGGTGTCCCTGCCTCTCTCGCCTGCTGCTGGGAGGCTACAGGACAAGCGTTTCCTGAGACTGCTGACAGCGTGCTTCTTCCGCCCTTCAGCCCCGGAGGTGGTGGGGTCTCCCACGGAGGCTGATCCCTGGGGGTTTTGATAGAACCCGCCACCCTGCACAGCACCTTCCTTAACTCTCTCCTCCTTAGGAAAACGCAGCCATGCCCAGCCTCGGCCACACACGGAAAGGTCCCTGTGTGTTCAACAGAACGTGGATGCGGCTCACTGTTCGGTCACTGACTTCCAGCTTTCTTTGGGGGAAGATGATGGTCAAGGAGTGGTATTAACTTTTTTCTTTGCCTATATATGACATAGAAGGTATGGATCCTTCAAACGTGGTGTTGTTATTAGTGGCCAGAAAAATTGTGGAAGCAATTATATCTCTTGCCGAGTGTTGAAAAATCTTGAGACTAACTAGTGTCTGGGACAGAGAGCGACTTGGGACAGAGTCAGTGGGAACCTGTTTCTCCTGCCGTCTCCTCGGACTTTAGTGGGCTGATGTGACAGAAGCCCTGAAGCAGTTTTGTAGTCAGCTGTCTAGGGTGTGCTCGGCATGGTTCTGGATGCTGGGGAGCCAAGTAAGATGAACAGGGAACTCACGTTCTGGGGGCTTAGACTCCATGCAAAACCGAACAAATCGCTTACGTAAAGTATTAGAAAGTGGAACGTGTCTGGGGAAAAATAACCAAAGAGGGGGGATAAGGGATGCTGGGAGCATTGGAATCTGTGTCTAAGAAGGGGGCTGAGCACAGACCTGCCGGAGCCGAGGGGCAAAGACGCACGTGCGTCTAGGGAAGTCTATGCAGAGGGCAGGGCCCGCCGGGACGGAGGGAGCAGGGTGGGCGGGTGTCCCTGGCGCACGATGGGGTCGGACGGCACGGCGTCCTGCGGGCTGTGCAAGCGCTTGGGCTTTACTTCTCACACGGGGACCCTTGTGGGGCTTCTGGAAGGCGGTTATTGCAGCTTCCTCTGACATTTTAAACTTTTATTTATTTCTTTTTGGCTGTGCTGGATCTTCTTTTCCCTGTTGCAGAGGGTGGATCTGTGCTCCTGTCGAGGAGCTCGGGCTCCAGAGCGTTCAGGCTTCCGTGGTTGGGGTGGGTGGGCTCAGGGATGCAGTTCCCGGACTCGGGGCCACAGGCTCGATGGTTGTGCCGCACGGGCTTAGTTGCTCCAAGGCATGTGGGCTCTTCCCTGACTAGGGAATGAACCTGTCTCCTGCGTCAGCAGGCAGACCCTGAGGCACCAGGGAAGCCCTTGCTCTGCCTTTTGTCACGCCCTTTGGGCTTTGCTGGTGGGCCAGATGGTAAAGAATCCACCTGCAGTGCAGGAGACCCAGGTTCGATCCCTGGGTGGGGAAGATCCCCTGGAGAAGGGCATGGAAACCCAGTCCAGTCTTCTTGCTTGGAGAATCCTCTGGACAGAGGATCCTGGCGGGCTACACCCCGTGGGGTTGCAAAGAATGGAACACGAGTAAGCAGCTAACACAGCCAAACGGCTATCATTCCTCCGGACACGGTACTGGGAGCAGCAGCAGGAGTGAAGAAGGGGACAGGGCCGTCAGAGGCAGGAGCAGTGTGCCAGGTGACTGGGAGCAGGCGTGCCAGGTGAGAGGGAGCAGCGGCAGGAGAGAAGAGGGGACAGGGCTGTCAGAGGCAGGACCAGTGTGCCAGGTGAGAGGGAGCAGGCGTGCCAGGTGAGAGGAGCAGCGGCAGGAGAGAAGAGGGGACAGGGCCGTCAGAGGCAGGACCAGTGTGCCAGGTGAGAGGGATGGGAGCTTGGGCCAAGGTGGGGTCAGTGGAGCAGAGCGTAGATTTAGGACCTTCTTAAAAAGATGAAGCTGAGGGGGTGGATGGAACATGAGTGTGTCCGAGAGAGGCGACCCAGAGGCTGCTGAGGGGTTTGGCTTGAGCTGCTGGAAGGACGGAGCTGCTCTGGGGCCTCAGAGTCAGCAGAGTTGGTAACTGAGATGGGGAGGATCGCGGGGGGAGCAGGTTTGTGGGCGAGCTGGGGGCGGGGGCAGAAATTCCGTTCCATGAGAAGTCCGTGAGAAACCCCCACGGGGAACTCAGACGTGACTGCCGTCCACCTTTGAATGGCAGTTTTTCGTTTCAAATTATATCACCCTTGGTGGCTGGCTTCCTCTGAGGTATGTTTTAGGAAAAAGAAATGTTTACACCGTGGCTGTAGTGATTTCGAGAGTAAGCTTTTCCATCGATGCAAAACCATCTTTGCGTAGTTAACAGATTCGGGACACTTGTAGGAATTTGTTCTGAGCCAAGAAACTTCTGGCACTTCCACCAGCCTGACTATAACGACAGCAGACCTTTTTAGAGCACCTGCGTGTTACGCCATCAAGCAGCGGGTTCAAGCCAGCCGCAAAGGCAGGCGCCCCGCCAGGGGAAAGCGTTCTAGCGAAGCCGGGCTGCTGGTGCGCTAGCTTTGCTGCCCTTGCGGTGTGATCTTTCCGCCTAGCGTATTCTGTTACGTCTCCTTGTGCTCCCCCCACTCGCCTCTTTCTCTTTATTTGTTCCTGAAAGCTCTGTTTTCTTGTCGGCAATGCCGCCGTCGCTCCTCAGGTGAAGCTGGACGGCGCGTCGGGGAGAAGTGCGTGTTTCCCGGGCAGCTGTTGCGGGCTGCCCACCGGGTGCCTTCCTCGCCCGTGTAGCCCCAGGGCAGCATCTGAGATGGGTGGAGGTGTTTCTGCGTATCAGACAAGCAATCTGAAAGCAGTGAGGCCTGAGGCTGGGTAGCCGCCGACGGTGAGCTTCCGGCTCTGGACAGCGGACTCCCCAGGCCCAGGGCCCCGGCTCGGGCCAAGCGGAGCTCTCCTTGGACAGTTCAGCGCTCCTGGGTGTCACTGAGGTGACGCTCCGGGTCCCCGGGGGCTCCGTCCAGCGGACGTCGCGTAAGGCAAGACGTGGGACAAGCGTGGCGGGCGGGGAAGGCTGTGCTCCCAGAGTGCGTGTCCTGGGACCACCTTTCACCCCACCTCAGCCTCTCGGCCAAAGAGGTGTCCAGCCAAGGAGATGGTGAAAAGGCTCTTTGCAGCAGGAACAGCACCAAGCGAGGCCTGAGGTTGGGCTGAGACTGGATGAAACGAGGTTGTGCGGGCGGAGTGGTGGGGGGGGCGGAGGGGGCAGGTGGGGGCGCTGCACTCCTTGGTGCTGACTGACCCTGTGCCCTTGGTGGTTTCAGTTCATGATGTTGTCGCCGCTTTTCAAGAGAGTCTGGGGATTTTAAAAAAAGGTTTAGGGAGAAGCCAAGGATAAGAGCTGACTGTGTATGTTGGCTACATTTTTTGAGCGGGCTTTCGAGACTAAATGGGCTTCCCTGGTGGCTCAGATGGTAAAGAATCAGCCTGTAAATCAGGAGACCCCAGTTCGATTCCTGGGTCGGGAAGATTCCCTGGAGCAGGGAATGGCTACCCACTCCCGTGGGGTTGCAGAGAGTTGGGCATGACTCAGCCGCTAACACTTTCCACTTTTCACAGGACTAAACCATGGCCAGGTTCACCATATGCAGAGATTATCAGGAGATGGTTTCAACTGGGAAGACCGTCAGCCCAGCTGCCTCTCCCTCTGCTATAGGAAGCCAGTGTCCCAAAGAGCAGGGTGTGGGAGTGCTTAGAGGGTAGTCATCCAAACTGGGCAGTGTCTGCAAGGACAGAGAAAGGTATCTACCCATGTAAGGTGAGCTGATAGAAAAACTGTCAGAACCTGTTGTAAGGGAAGAAAACTTTTTGACGATAAACATTAAATTTCAGCACCTAATTAGATGAAAGGTTGATGTTTTCTAGCACAGACGCTCCCAGGTGGCTGGTTTGAGTGGCGGCTTGAAGGGCATGCTCTGTATGCCCCGCTGGCATGGGACTGGCATGTGGGCTTGGTGGGATAGCTGGCACTCCGAGTCAACTTCATTGTTCACCGAGTTTTATCTCACATCCCTAGCATTTCCCTTCCTCCACAGCACGGCCAGAGCTGTCACCCCTGTAAATGAACAAGAAAATCTTCTTAACCCAGCCTCTCTCCTGGCATAAAAATCCTACAGTGTCACCAGCATCGTTCTGCCCTCAGATCCACTTCTGGCCCCTAGGAGGAATAGAGGGAATAAAATGAATGAAATAGGCCCTTTGTTACTTGCCTTGCATAAATTGTTCATCACTAGGGTGAGAAAGGTGAATAAACGCCTTTTTGCAAGGCCGTTGTGAATATCTACAGCAGTCATCAGCGCTTTAAAAACTAGGATAATATGCATTTTGCAAATTCCCTTGAGAGAACAAGTTTCACTGCATCTTACTGCTCTCTTTGGAGGTAAAAGTTTTAAGCACATATGACCCACCGACCCATGCTTTCAGTTCTCCTTAAAAATATATATATATTATTGGAGTTGCTTATACCTCTTACTCCTTATCACCCTCCAGAGTTACTGGGTAGGTTCGAGATGAGTAGTTTGGTAGACTGTGTGTGCCGGGGCTGTAGGAAAGGGAGCTTCCCTTCCAGGTAGAACGTTCTGCTGTGCACACAGCAGAGCCAAGCACACGTCTGCCACCGAACAGCAAAACGACTGTGCAGAGCCCAGCAGCGCGGGGTGGCTCATCACGCCAGGCCGTGCGGAGGGCGGCCGCTGCCACGTCAAGGGTGGCCGCAGGGGATCATTTGTATTGTTTCCAGCATTCTGTTCCTGATAACTCTTTGAATTCCTTGGGATTCTATGAAAGACATTTGCTCATGAATTTGACGTTGGCTCTCATGCGAAATGATAGCCTGATCTGTGCTCCGTAGAGTGTTCCTGTGCCTCTTAGACACCTAGGATCCCATCTAGGGCGTTTTATCCCATCTAGGCCGGAGCGCCGTTCCTAAGGGAAGTTGCCAGCTAGTTTGGCGAGGCTTGACTTGAGAAACCAGTAGAAAAGGCGGCAGTAAGCTGGGCGCCTGGGTCATCTCTCGCTGGGGCCGGCTCTCCTGTGGGAGTGTGCGTGAGCTCTGGAGAGAACAGCCTGCCCGGTGGCTCGGCGCTGGCGCCCGCGTTCCCGGTCCCAGCCCGGGGGCCGCTCTACCACCCTTTGCGGAGCCGGGGGGCCGGCGCCAGCCCGCTCGGAGCTTCCCGGCGCCCGGGCCTGTCAGGCGGGAGGGCGCCCCGCGGCCGCGCGTCTGACCTTCGGCCACGAAGGGAGGCTCGGCCAGGGAGGCGCCTCCGTGGGCCCTGATTTCTGGGAACACACGGCCCCGCGACTCTCGGCCTGAGCCAAGAAGCGGCGGCGGCGGCGGCGGGCGGAGCAGAGAGGCCGCCGCTCTGCCTCGAGCGCGGGGCCGCAGGAGGCCCTTCCGGGCTGTTCCTGGTGAGGCATGATTCTGATCCTCATCCTTGCAAAGTGCAGCAGTGGCTTGTTCATAACACACTGTTCGGTAGGAAAAAATGAAGCGATGGGAATTGCTGGGTAAGTAGATAGCAGCGTGACTGTGACCAGATTTGTGGTAAAAATAAATGCAAACCCTTCAAAAAATAACCGAGTTGAGTTTTCTGATTTGCTGTTATGGTCTTTGTTCTGACCTTGAAGTAATACCTTCCAGGGTAGCCCTTGGGTCAAATCCAGCCTGACTCCTGCTTCTATAAATAAAGTTTTATTAGAACACAGGCCCTGTGTTGTATATGGCTGCTTCCTGCTACAGGGGCAGAGCTGAATAATTGCAGCAGATACGGTAAGATCCACAGTACCGAAAGAATTTACCATCTCTCCCTGTACAGAAAAAAGTATGTTCGTTTCTATTCTAGAACATAGCCACTCAAAGCAGCCTTGGTGATTCATTGGCACGTTGAAGTCTGAGAAGTAATGGCCTAGGGCATTCTTTATCTGGAGCTTCAGTGATCAGACTCCGTGAAGTTATAGACACAGTTCTGTTTGTGTGCTTATGTGTATTTTTCTGCATCTCTACCTTCTCAGACACGGAGGGACAAAATCGTCTGTAACCCTCCAAAACTGAGACTCATTAGGCTAGAAAAGGGAGGCCTGGACTCAGAATTCATGGATTCATGTTTGCAGTGATAGGAACAAAGATCTTACTACTTCACACTAAGAAGAGTCAGGCGCAGCTGGTGCTCCTGTGTTTATTTATTCTTCAGTAAAGATGGAAGGTTTGCAGCCCAGCCTCGTTGCGGGCTATGACACTGTGTAACTGTTATTAATGGGTAAGGGATTATTTCATGGATATTGGTTCCTTGAGCCCTAATAGCTATTGTCATATCACATTGTGGTTCTGAAGATATTTATTACCTGACTCTCCCACCTTGGAAAAATGAAAGCTCTAAGGGCCAAAATTATAGGCCTTCGTAGTGACTTTTTATGGATACCCACTAGAAATCACTGCTAGTTAGCCTGACAATGTTATTAAACATCCATCATGTAGAGAACCCTGTAGGAATTTCTAAAAGGCAGCAGATGGAATCTAAAATGGACTCAGGCTGGCTGCTGATCGCCTTTCCTATGACTGGCTGCTTCTCATGCTCTCTGCGTCTCCCTTACCCTTAATCAGGCTCCTGCAGCAGGTACTGGGGCCAGAAGGCTTACAGGTCATCTCAAGGTTACCTGGACAGACACGTGCTTCTGGGGACAGAAGCTGTGCAGGTCAGTAGAGGGAGGAATAGCAGTGACTTAGAAAACTGGGGTGTCAGAGGTAGGAAAAGAAAAGAAGCTCAGAACTGTCTGAGGAGCACCGACCTTGGATCCAAAATATCACCGTCACAAACCAGAAAGACACTTTGCTTCACAGTTAAAAATTTTTTTTTATCCACTGGAGATTACTGTAGGCTAAATGTTAGGCACTCAGTCGTGTCTGACTCTTTGCTACCACAGGGACTGTAGCCCGCCAGGCTCCACTGTCCGTGAAGTTCTCCAGGCAGGAATACTAGAGTGGGTAGCCATTCCCTTCTTCAGGGGAATCCTCCTGACCCAGGGATCGAGCCTGGGTCTCCTGCATTGCAGGCAGATTCGTTACCTTCCGAGCCACCAGGGAAGCCCCTAATGTAGGTTTAAGGTGGATTACAATTAAGAATTTAAATATTTTTTGGTACTGATTTTCAACGAGGGTTGAAGCAAACAGGTGGCTGAGATGCCAGATTCTGGAAGCTGGAATGGAGTTGTGTTCAGTGCGAGCCTGGCTCTCGGGCTGCCTGGGACCCAGGGACTCTGAAAGTTCGCCTGTGAAGTCAAGGAGTTAGAAGTAAACAGTGTACGGCTAGGAGCGAGACCAAGGCCAATCATCAGGTGGAACTAGGCGGCTCTAGACCCTGGAGTGTGAGGCTCTGGAAGAGGAGGGGGAGCTGTGAGGGACGGACCCCACTTTGCAGGCTCAGGTCCTGGGGGGTTGTGGGCTACAGAGAAAAGACAGACCAGTTCAGGTTGCAGGGTTCCAGGAGGCTTGACTGATGCTGAGGATTTTCTACTTCATAGGAGCAAAACTTTGAACATTCCAGGAGAGCTCTGAGGTTACATATGTTTTCTAGGTGTATCTACATACAGGCCCCGGAGCGGAGATATCCAGGGGCCATGAGCACACCTACCAGCCGAGTCTTGGTTTCTAAACGCCCTTCTGGGCCTGGGGGAGGGAAAATATAAGATAAGCCTAAAACACCTTTTTGTGCCAGAAAGTAAGGAAGTGCTCAAAGAATGGTGGGGTCGTTTCAAAAGGACATAGCAGTCAGGTTGAAGAAGCTCCCAATAGCCAAACCTGGGTCATTTTCAGCATCAAAATAAAAATAGCGGTAATGGATCACGATTCATTGAGTAACATAACGTCAGTGACTCCATACTAGTATGAATAAAATAAGGAAAATAAGACATTCTATCAAAGATAGATAACACTAATAAATGTAGATTAAAAGGCAGAATTGACAGTCATCACTGGTAATCATCATGTAATGGTTCATTCAGGAAAGAAATGTTAAAGGAAAAACAAAATCAGCGAGTTAAAGCTTGATAAGGAATAGGATTTACATAGCTTCAGGCTATCTCTCCACAAAATACTTGTTAAATACAGAAGGAGGGATTAAAGAGTAACTTTACTTTGGAGAAACCTGGGAGACAGGAGTGATCAAGTAACTATAATACAATCACTTGCTAAGAAGGGGAAAATGATAGTATTGCTTCTGTGATATCTCCCCTCTCCCCACCAGGAATGTATGACCTGAATCTCTTCCTGAGAAAACATCAGACAAACTCCCAGGTAAGCCCTAGTGATAAAGAGCCCGCCTGCCAGTGCAGGAGACGGAGGAGACACGGGTTCAGTCCCTGGGTCGGGAAGATCCCCTGGAGAAGGACATGGCAACCCACTCCAGAATGCTTGCCTGGAAAATCCCATGAACAGAAGAGCCTGGTGGGCTACCGTCCATGAGTCTCAAAGAATCGGACACGACTTTTGTTTGTTTTGTGCTCCAAAATATAACTGATGGTAATCTTCAGACTGTCAAGGTTATAAAGGAAAGGGATGACTGTGCACTCTTCCAGATGGAAGAAGAAGAATGAAACATGACATGGAAATGCAGCCTCTGACTCTGGGTCCTGCCCTTTTGTATTAGGACATTTGATTAAATGTGGGTGTGGTCTGTGGTGGGGTATCAGTGTTGCTTTACTGATGTCAGTGGTCCTACTACAGTGAGTACATGAGGGCAATGGGACCTCTGGTCTGAAACTTGCAAGTGATTTAGGGGAGGGGGAAGTTATTTGGTATTCTGCAACAAGGTGGATAATCATTATGTTTATTGAAGTTGTATAAGATGACAACGGAGAAGGCGATGGCACCCACTCCAATACTCTTGCCTGGAGAATCCCAGGGACGGGGGAGCCTGGTGGGCTGCAGTCCATGGGGTCACTTAAGAGTCGGACACGACTGAGCGACTTCCCTTTCACGTTTCACTTCCATGCATTGGAGAAGGAAACGGCACCCCACTCCAGTGTTCTTGCCTGGAGAATCCCAGGGACGGGGGAGCCTGGTGGGCTGCTGCTGTCTATGGGGTCACACAGAGTCGGACACGACTGAAGCGACTCAGCAGCAGCAGCAGTTGTCTTTATCACCAAGGCATATTCCAGTGGGGACAAGAACGAAGGAGTAAATGGGAAACACTGTCAGTGGAGGATCAAGGAGCATCAACCTATAAAAGGCTCTAACATGGCAAGTGTCCTCCAGGAGAGTGTCGCTGGGAGGCGAGAAGTTGAGACACAAGGAAAGGGTAGATTAAGACCCTGATGGATCTGGATGTGGAGTGAGAGCAGAGGCCTCAGGGTTGGGGTGGGGGCCTCTGAACAGAGTCTGGGCGCCAGTCTGCATGTGGCCCTCACTGTGCCCTCCAGGGCTGGCCTCGTCGGTGGCGGCTCTTCCAGCTCGTCCTTGCCGTGGTGGCACAGTTCTCGGGGATGCTCTCTGGCTGTGCGTAGATGTTCTGCAGCCAGTTTGGACAGGAGAAGTGGTTTGCTGGGCACTTCAGAAGGATTACAGCAGTTTATTCTGGAAAGAGAGGTTGGGTTAAGCTCACACTGAGATATGTTTCATTTAATCTCAGTTCTCTGAGGTTCATTTCTGCTAACGCTAATGAAAATCTGGTTGGCTCCAAGTACAGGCTGAAACTGGGGGACTTAAGTGTTACTCCTCTGCCTTTGGTTAGGGGGCTGATCTTTAGAGTCCTTTCGGTGATTGCCGCTCCCGTCCCTTGAACATGCCGAGTAAGTGAAAAGCCAGACGAGGCTGAAGTTGACGGTATAGGATTGTTTGTATTTCGCGTTAACTTAATTTGCTGAAGATATGGATGCCTAGTGTGTGCTCAGATGCTGTGGTTTACACATAAAGGACGTGCACCGCCTGCTCTAGAGGCCCCAGAGTTTGGGGAAGAGTTGTGAGTGAGCATGTAGTTTTAATGGTTCATGGGAAGGATCTTACTAGGGGCTGACAAAGAGCTGAGGGACTGAGGAGGAGAGAGCCTCCGATTTTGCAGAGGTTGTGAAGAGAAACCTTCAAGGCAGGAGGACCAGCGTGTATGTTTCCTCCGAGAGGCACCGAGGCACAAACAGGAGTTGGAGGCCATCCCGGAGCCTGGGGGTGGGGGGAGATGTGATTAACAGGGCCGGATGGAAGGACCTTGCAGGCCAGCCCTGAGGAGTCTCGAGGGAAAGAGTGCGTCCGGGCGCTGTGAGCTAGGAGCTGCTCTAGACCCTTTGTCTGGCAAAATAGAAGCTTAATCAAGACAGGCACCACGTTCAGTGGGTGAGTTTGCCCTGATGCCGCAATGAGAAGCGCAGATTTCGGTGGCTTGAAATTTATTTTCTCATGGTTCAGGAGGCCAAAAGTCCAAGGCAAGGTGTCCACGGGGTGGGTTGCTTTGGAGGATTCTCTCCTTGGCTTATAGATGACCATCTTTCCCCTGTGTTTTCACATGGTCTCCAGAATACCTGCCCATCCCCAATTCCCCTGTCTTATAAGGGCATCATCACATTGGATTAGGGCCACCCTAGTGGGCTCATTTTACCTGAATCACCTCTTTGAAGACTCTCCAAACACAGCCACACTCTGAGGTGCTGAGGGTCAAGACTTTAATGTTTGAATCTTGGTGGAGTTCAGTCAAAAAGTTTTATTTTTGTGGATCACCACGCTAATTTCTAAAAGGCGATTGGCAGCTTTTCTAGAAGTGTGAGAGACTTGCTGTGGCTATATCAAGGCCCTCTCTCACCTATAATCTTAGAAATAAAAGGACTAAATAAAATGAAATAAACAGGTGGAATGGGATGAGTTTAACGTTTCACCACGTTTGCAGCATCATGACACTTCAACCCAGCATGTGTAAGGACATTCTCCTGCAAAATCGCAATCACCACACTCAAGAAATTCTCCATTAATTTGGTAATGTCATTAAATATACAGTCCATTTTCAGCAATACCCTTTATCACCATAGCATTACCCCCGCCTCAGTCCTGGGTCGCATCAGGGTTCAGGCATCGTATTTAATTACTGCATCTTCTTAGTCTTTTGCAATCTGTTACAGAATGTCTCCTTGCCCCCCCCCCCACTTTTTTTTGCCTTTCCACGGCATTGGGGCTTCCCTGGTGGCTCAGCGGTTAAAGCGTCTGCCTCCAATGCGGGAGACCCGGGTTCGATCCCTGGGTCGGGAAGATCCCCTGGAGAAGGAAACAGCAATCCACTCCAGTATTCTTGCCTGGAGAATCCCGTGGACAGAGAAGCCTAGTAGGTTACAGTCCACGGGGTCGCAAAGAGTTGGACACGACTGAGCGACTTCACCTTCACCTTCACGGCATTGACAGTTCTGAGGAGCTCATACCAGCCCTACATATCTTGCACTGTCGTGGTGAAATCCAAGATGATATTTTGATTCAGTTCGGTTCAGTCGTTCAGTCATGTCCAACTCTTTGCGACCCCATGGACTGCAACACGCCAGGCCTCCCTGTCCATCAAGACCCTGATGCAGAATTCAAGGTGGGAGGAGAAGGGGATGACAGAGGATGAGATGGCTGGATGGCATCACAGACTCAATGGACATGAGTTTGAGTAAACTCTGGGAGTTGGTGACGTTTTGATATTAACAATATCCCATTGCTTCACCACTGAAGGACCATGACACGTGCTGAGTTATATATAATATCTATATTATATATCTATACGTCTATATTATATATATAAGATTAGATTATAATTATAATTATAATGGGCTTCCCTGGTGGCTCAGAGGTTAAAGTGCCTCCCTCCAATGCGGGAGACCCGGGTTCGATCCCTGGGTCAGGAAGATCCCCTGGAGAAGGAAATGGTAACCCACTCCAGTTCTCGCCTGGAAACTCCCATGGACAGAGAAGCCTGGGAGGCTACAGTCCATGGGGTTGCAAAGAGTCGGACATGACTGAGCAACTTCACAACTTCACAATAATTATAATATATATAATTATATTAATATATAATATTAATTATAATATATGTAATTAGATTGTATATATTATATAATATATATTATAATACTTATTATAGATTATAATAATAGATAATATTATAATACAATATAGATATTATATATATATCTAATATAATATAATGAGATCTGTGGTTAAAGGTGCTGTCTGCCCAATCTGCATTGTAAGGATGACTTTTTACCATTTAATAAGCAATCCGTGCACTGATTCTTTGAGGCAAGTAAATATCCTGTCTTTCAACAACCTTTCACCCAGTGATTTTTAGCATCTGTTGATGGACTTTGCCTAAATCAGGCACTGTGTTGGAGACGGGAAAATGGCGTTCTTTAGGCTGAATCAATGGTGTTTTCATCTGTAAACTAGCACTGCTGCTGCTGCTGCTAAGTCACTTCAGTCGTGTCCGACTCTGTGTGACCCCATAGACGGCAGCCCACCAGGCTCCCCCA
>SJYX01010573.1:82240-158714 GCA_006410675.1 Oreotragus oreotragus | reverse complement strand
CTGTCGTTTCTCCAAGTCCTCTTCATTTGCTCTTCCCTTTTCTTCCATCCCCACAGCTTTCATTCCAGCCTTGCCCATCCTTTTCTTTCAGCTGAACTGCTGCTAATTCATCCCCACTGCTGGGAAGCTTTAAAAAAAAAAAAGTGGAATATTACTCAGCCATAAAAAGGACAAATTCTGAAACTTGCTTTAAATTAACTTGGACGGACCTTGAACACATGCTTAGTGAAATAGACCAGACCCAAAAGACAAGCATTACGTGATTCCCCTTACATGAGGTCCTACCTAGATAGGTAGCTCCTTGAACAAAATGCAGAAGAGAGGCTCCCAGGCACTTGGGGAATAGGAAGGCAGGGAGTTCCTGTTTAATAGATATAGGGTTTCTATTTGGGATAATGAACAAGTTCTGGAAATAGATCATGGAGATGAATCACCTCTATGAATGTACTCAGTCTTAGGAATGTACTTCATGCTATATTCTTTAAAATAGCTCAACATACTAATAATGATGCAGTTATGGTTGGGAAACCTCTCTCCCTGAATCTGAAGCTCTAATACTTTGGCCGCCTGATAGGAAGAGCTGACTCATTTGAAAAGACCCTGATGGGGAAAGACTGAGGGCAGGAGGAGAAGGGGATGACAGAGGATGAGCTGGTTGGATGGCATCACCGACTCAATGGACACGAGTTTGAGTGAGCTCCGGGAGTTGGTGATGGATGGGGAGGCCTGGGTGCTGCAGTCCATGGGGTCGCAGAGTCGGACACGACGGAGCGACTGGATAACAACTCTCCTATCCTCACCGCCCAGATGAAATCCAGGCTCTGTGTAGGAGGCAGGAGGGGCCCCTGCCCCCCGACCTGCTCAGTTCGCCCTGACCCCGCTCCCCCGTCTCGGCCCTGCCTCCGAGGGGCCTGTGTCGCTGCCTGCGCCTCGCCGCCTGGTGACCTCGCGTCTCCCCCAGGGGACAGGAGCTCAGTCGTTAGGACCAGGAGAGGAAGTGGCCTCGGCTCGGGGCCCAGCTGTTTCCTCCTGTCTTGCTTTAGAACCGTGTGGCCAAGGTCGTGCCTTACCCCGCGTCGTCACCCGCTTCCCGGCTGAGCTGGGAGCCCGGGGTGGGTGGGTGGCGCCCAGCCCGCTGCCCTGCGCAGGGGCGCCCCCGCCTTCTCTTGAGCGCCTCCCGGGACGCGGGCACCGCGGGCTTCCCGGGGGCTGGCAGAGCTCGGTCTGGACGGCCGGTGGACTGGCCCGTCCCCTCTTGCAGGGGTCCTGGAGCTGCGTGCTGGCACCCAGGCGCTGGCCCCGTGCCTAACCGCCCTCATCTGCCCCACGTGGAACTCTGCCTCTTGCCTACGCTGTGTCCTCAGCTCAGAGTCGAGATGCTGTCTTTTCCTGCAAACGTCTCTCCTGGCTCCTTCTCCGTGTCTACCGGATCCTCTGCCCCGCCGCCTGAAGCCCAGGTCATGCGGTCCTGTACCTAAGAGCATGGCTTCTTTGCAAGGACGGGCCCCCTGTTTTTCTTTTGCCACTCCCGAAACGGAGAGCAGTGCCTCTTACTCTCCGTGTCTGAGTGCATGCCTTTATAGCAGTGCTTGTCGTTCTAGGGTTTTCTCTGTGAAGCTGAACAAACACCTTGTTTTCAGAAATCACGGTCCTGGGACAATCTGAAAGTCCTCTCAGAATATCGCTACTTTCCCCTAAGTCAAAACCCACAGGTAGGGCTTTAAATACACAGATTCAAAGATAGAAAGCAGCGCAGTGACTTTAGGGGCTGGGGGTCCGGGTAGGGGTAGGAGGGACAGGCTGGGTGAGGGCAAGGGCCCCTTTGGGTGGTGGAAATAGCTTGATTGGCACAGTGGTTTCACAGCTTCTCACTGGTCAGAACTCATTGAACTGTACTCTTAAAACATGTGCATTTTATCATTGATAAATTTTACCTCAAAGTGACTTAAAAATACCAGAAGGCAAGAGGAAAAACCTTTTGGATTTATCGTTTGGTTTGGAAGGATGAATTAGTGATTGATAGCCTTTGGTTGCAGCAAGAGGAGAAACCCTTTGGATTTTGGACTTGTCGTTTGGGAGGATGAGTTGGTGATCGATCGATGGCCTTTGGTTGCAGCACCGTTCAATATCTAGCTTAGGGGTTTGTACGTTTTTCTTTTTTTCTTACCTTGCCTAAATGGAAAATCAACGCTCACTGAGTTACTGCAGCTGGAAGTAAGAAAAAGCAGAAGTCATGGAGAGACTGGCAGCTGGCTCCCTGTGGCGCTTCATTTTAGTACTGATGCCTTCAGGAATTCTTGGAAACTTCAGTTTGAGGCTTAATTCATGCGATGAATCATCGATATTGAGGGTAGGTAGGGAGACTGAAGCAATAAACACTCCCTGCTCAAAGAAAATAGTCTCGTGAATGGTTTTTGAACAGACTTATTTAAAGTGGTGGCCATAAAACCCACCAGGTTTTTAATGTGCCGTCCTTTTTTCAAATGTTTAATATAGAATGTTCTCCAGGTAACTTGAAGCAACTCTTAAGAAATAAAGGAATTCAAAACAGAGGCGATATACATTACGGGGCTTCCCTGGGGGCTCAGCGGTAAAGAATCTGCCTGCAATACGCAGGAGCTGCAGATTTGATCCCTGGGTGGAGAAGATCCCCTGGGGGAGGGCATGGCAACCCACTCCAGCATTCTGGCCTGGAGAGTCCCATGGACGGAGGAGCCTGGCGGGCTACGGTCCACGGGGTCACAAAGAGTCGGACACGACCAAGACGACGCAGCACAGGTGTATACGTACAGCCGGCTCGCTTTTCTGCGCGGCAGACGCTAGCAGAGCATTGCAGAGCAGCTGGGTGTGTGCCTGTCAGTCACTAAGTCGCGTCCAACTCTTAGCGACCTCATCGACTGTAGCCCACCAGGCGCCTCTGTTCATGGGATTTTCTGGGCAAGAATACTGGAGTGGGTTGCCTTTTCTTTCTCCAGGGGATCTTCCCCACCCAGCGACTGAATCTGTCTCCTGCATCTCCCGCATTGCAGGCACATTCTTTACCACTAAGCTTCCTGGAAAGCCTGAAAGCAATTATACTCCAATAAAAATTAATTTAAAAGAAATATATCTATTAATTTTTTTCATGTGTGAAAATAGAGTCTTAACAATTAGATGGGTTTCAAAAATTGAGCCAAGACTTTCTTGCCCTGTATCTCCTTCCAGCCTTCAGAGGCCTCAGATGAATGGCTCTCTCATTGTAAATCACACACGTTCGGTCGCACTTTGAAGGGATGCCCATGTATTTGGGAAATGTATCCAAAAGTCGAACCATCTGAAGATGCTTCCGTATAGGGCTGGGATTCACCTGGCCAAATTTAAATTTGTTGAGCTACTGCAGGACGATGCAGATGAAAACAAGAATTGTATCGAGTTCAGACCATCAGGCGGGGAAGGCAATGGCACCCCATCCCAGTACTCTTGCCTGGAAAATCCAATGGACGGAGGAGCCTGGTGGGCTGCAGTCTATGGGGTCGCTAACAGTCGGACAGACTGAGTGACTTCACTTTCACTTTTCTCTTTCATGCATTGGAGAAGGAAATGGCAACCCACTCCAGTGTTCTTGCCTGGAGAATCCCAGGGACGGGGTAGCCTGGTGGGCTGCCGTCTGTGGGGTCACACAGAGTCGGACACGACTGAAGTGGCTCAGCAGCAGCAGCAGCAGCAGACCATCAGGAGGCATTATCATGGTGTCTTTGTGAAGTTCCGTCAGATGCAGGGCTGTCTTTAATCTGGAGCTGTCATAAGGAATTCTAGAACCATCACTTACTTGTTGAAGCAGCAGAACCATGTATTTCAGGGGGGAGAAAGTTTGGAGCCCTAACTGCAAGCTCTCACTCATGGTCTTAGTAACTATTTGCTGTTGGTGGGACTAGCCATTGTCAGTGTTCTTTGCTCAGCTCTTTCCTCCTATTGTCTGGGAATAGTCATTTAAAAGGACAATGCAGTGGTAAAGCTGATACTCCCTTAATGTCTTCCTCAAATAATTATGAAAATATTTTGCGTTCTGTGGCTCGACAGAAAACTCAGGTGAGACAGCTCGTGTTAGAGCAATAAGCTGATTTGAGGATGGGTGTCTCCGGAGTAATATACTGAATTTCAGGGATTAAGGGCAGAGCTGATAAGAAACAATGTAGGCCTGAGGTCAGCAGATGACGTCCTGTTGGCCGGATCCCATCTGTGGCCTGTTTCTGTAAAGGGAGTCTTATTGGAACGCAGCCTCAGCTGCTCTTTGGCGTTTGATCTGACTGTTTTGACACTTTGATGGCAGAGCTGAATATTGGCGAAAAAGCCTGCATGAACCCAACAGCCTAAAAGACGCCTCATTTGCCCTACAGAGGAAGGCTGTGGGCCCTGAAGTAGATGACCTATCATGGGAAAACATTAAAAACACAAATTGCCTCAAGGTTTCAGTTTGTGCTGGAATTTGTGGTTTGATAAGAAACGGGAGTGGGGATGTGCGTGTGTGATTCGTTTTATGAAAATGCAGATATTTACATCGGCTGCTGTCGGGGCCTTCAGAGCTTCTCTGTCCCGGCACGTGAAGGGCAGGGGCTGGGGGCCCGAGGCAGAGAGAGGCCTCTGCTCTCCGCGGCGCTTGCCCCCTGACAGCCCCTCAGTCCTTAACGCACAGTCTTGGCCCTCAAGCCGTTCACCCCGAAGGTGACTTGATGTGCTTCCTTGGCGCTGGGCTGTCTTTAGATTTCGCCTTGCAATACCACCTTAAACTCTGGCATCTCTTGAGCCTTGTGAGCTCAGAGCCGCCTTTGCTATCTGAGATAATGCTGGCCCGGGTCAGATGGGGTGCTTAATCAAAGAAAGAATATTTCTTCGTCCTTCTCGCTGACTCTTGCTCTCCAGTGTCTGGAGTCAAAAGAATAGTGGGCCAGCTTAGGTTCCTTGGGCTCCGATATCCTCTCTGGCCCTAACAGGCAATGGCAGCTCTTTGCTTAGCGGTTCTGTCTAAGCCCTGTGCATGACCGACTGAACTGGTATGATCACTTGAAGAAGAGTCTCCCTTTTGTGCTTTGTCGACCCTTCCCCTCGGCTCTGGTTCCCAGTTCTTTCAGCTCTTCTCAGGATTCTAGGAGTTGAAGTAACTGATCTTTCCCCCTCTGCTCTACCTGTCTGTCTGATGGCATCTTTTATCATCGCCTCTCTCCAGGGAGCCTGGGGATCCACGGACAGTCCTTTATATCTCTTCTCTACCTTTGTGACCATCTGCACCTTTCTTTCTTCACCATCCTTGGGTGATCAGAGCAAGTGAAGGTGCAACTGTTTGTCTGAGGCCAGTGTTAACCCTGGCTTCTGTATGAGCCAGACAGTTATGCAGGCGTCTCCTCAAGGGACAGTTGGAACCTCACCCTCACCTAGTAGCAAGCTTGGATAATGGGGATATCTTGCTTGAGCTGAGATGGTTATTGATTAGATATAAAATAGTTATTCCTTTGATTATTGCTACAAATCAAAGTTGTGGCTGTTTTCTGTTAGGGTGTTAGCTCTCTTTATACTCATTCATTAAATTCAAGGCATAAAGGAAGAAACTTCTTTTTTTAAAAACGTTTTATCTTATATTGGGAATATAGCTGATTAACAATGTCGTGACAGTTTCAGGTGGACAACAGAGTGACTCAGCCATACATCTACATGTATCCATCCTCCCCCAGACCCCTCCTGTCCAGCCTGCCAAGTAACAGTGAGCAGAGTTCCCTATACCACACAGTAGGGAAGAGCCCTCTAACGTTTCCTGTTTATTTTAGATGCCCACTATAGATGGGCATTTTAGATGTTATTAGTTTAGATGTCTCATGTAAACGTGCATGGGATCCCTGACAGTAATATGCATAGGTGATCTGTCAGGTATAATGAGAATGACTATAGAACAGACAGCCTGACAGCTCTGTCGTTTGCTGAAAACCTGAGTGTGGTTAGCGTTACTCAGGTCATGGAGCTGTCTTCACTAGAAGGGACCCGAGGGACCATCTAGTCCAGTGTCCTTGGAGGAGAGGAGCCTGCACTCACCGAGAGGTGACTCGCTTAAGGTAACCCATCTACTTAAGGGCAGAACTGGAGCTAAACGCTTTCTCTCCCGATTCCTAATAGTAGTGATTGTCTGACAGATACGGAAGCAAACAAACCAGCAAAGCCCTGCGCTTATTATACTGAAACCTGGCTTTAATTCCTAAAAATGTCTTGACTCCAGTATGCTTTGATTTTAAATGTCTATCACCAAGTTGTGGATGGGTCCGATTCATCCCTCTTTTCCCTACCTTGGCTTACATGAAATGCTCTTGAGTAAATACATCTCTGGAGACTGTGGTTCCATTTCAGCTGCTTGGTTAGTTGCATTTTTGCAGCAGAAGCTTTGGCACGTGGAGGGCGTGGCGCCTAGGCTGTGGCCATGCCCCTTGGGCTTGTGGTTACCCCGTTAGGCAGTGCCGGCCAGGCTAGTCCCGCGGCTGTGTGGCGAGTCCCCAGGGGACCACTGCCTTCTGGTGGGTCTGCTGCTCTGCCTGTTTAGCCAGTGACCTCTGACCACCGCCTGCCTCTGCTACCGGGGCCAACCTGCCTCCAGCACTGGCACCATCCTTTGCCTCGTACCCCCTGGTCACTCAAGACTTGTTTCTTTGCCACCCCGCATTGTTTGTGAGATCAGAGTTCCCTGACCAGGGACTGAACCCGTCCCCCCTGCAGTGGAAGTTCAGAGTCTCGACCACTGAACCGCCAGGCACGTCCCTGCTCAAGACTTTGAAGTAACCGTTCTTACTCTCCAGGTTTTCTGTATCATCAAACACTGCAAACCTTGCTGCTCACAGGAGAACACAGGACAACTTTTTTTTTAAAGTTTGGGCTGATAGAATCCTCATTTGAGNTTGACCACTGAACCGCCAGGCACGTCCCTGCTCAAGACTTTGAAGTAACCGTTCTTACTCTCCAGGTTTTCTGTATCATCAAACACTGCAAACCTTGCTGCTCACAGGAGAACACAGGACAACTTTTTTTTTAAAGTTTGGGCTGATAGAATCCTCATTTGAGATTTGTTAGAGCCCTGGAATCCACTGCCTTCTCCATGAAGACAGACAGTTGTTACACAGATTGGACTTGACGTGCATTAGGCAATTGTGTCCTGAAAGGGTTGCTCTCCGCCACCAGAGGACCAAACGTCAGCCACACACCTGTCACCACCACGCCATTCCCATTCTTGCCATTAATCAGAGTTTTGCCAAGATCCAGTATAACTAAATGGTCTTGCCAGTCAAAATGCCAGATTAAATGGAATTGTAATTATTTTCTCTAATCTCATTTCAAATATTTACATTTTCTTGAGAGTAAGAAAAGCATATAATAACTAGTTTAATCTCTGACTTCAAGGTTTTTTTCAGTGCGACCATTGAATTTAAGATCCTCATGTGGACCACAGATGGAACCATCAAGTTCAGTTAGACGTAATCGGTATCAGTTCATGTCACAGTTCTGGGGAGAGGCTTCGTACTTGATGTCATGGTCGCAAACCTAAGTCACAGTGTGTGAAGAATCGTGAAAGTATTAAGCAAGGTAAAACTACCTGGATTGTAGCTGGCAGCTTGCATACCCTGCTGCTGCTGCTGCTAAGTCGTTTCAGTCGTGTCCGACTCTGTGCGACCCTATGGACTGGAGTGGGTTGCCATTTCCTTCTCCAATGCATGAAAGTGAAAAGTGAAACTGAAGTTGCTCAACCGTGTCTGACTCTTCGAGACCCCATGGACTGGGGCCCACCAGGCTCCTCCATCCATGGGATTTTCCAGGCAAGAGTACTGGAGTGGGGTGCCATCACCTTCTCCCTTCCATACCCGAGAGTTTCACATTTGAGGGTTTCGTATCTGAGGATACAGAGGGCCAGCATCCTAGGCCATTTTAAATAAGGAGCTTCAACATTCTTGGATTTTTTTTTTTTCTTCTTTCATTCTTGGATTTTGCCATCCTAGAGGGGATTCTGGAACCAGTCCCCCACAGACACTGAGGGAAGCCTGGATATATTTTATCAGTTTTTTTATCCTTATGTGCCTGGACTTCTGAAAGCCACTGAACTATAAAAATTCAGTGTTGAAGACCTTTGCTTTTTACCACCCACTAAATTCATGGGAGCACTTGATCACACCCACACTTTAGTAAAGATGCTTAAAATTATGTAGTTTCTTAACAAGACGAAATTTTCTTTTGTGAAAATATACTGGTATTGTAAAGCACCGAATGTCGATTGACCCTGAACAACAAGGACAGTATACACACCCCTCTGGTCTTGGCATTTTCCCTCCGAGTCATGCCTTCCTACGTTCATACACATCTCAGTTTTTTAAAACCAGGGCATGAATTAGCATTGAGCTCAAGGATGAGTCAGGGCCTTTCATTTGTATATTGTGCAATGGACATTATTTATGAAACTGTTGTTAAGTATTTTAAAACTAAGGGATATACTTTTTTGCTGTTGTTAGCTGCTGTGTGCAGCACACAGGGATCTCATTCCCTGACCACGGATTGAACCTATGCCCCCAGAGGTGGAGGCGCGAAGCCCCAGCCACAGGACTGCCAGAACTACGGCTCTCTGAAGATACGTTTGACCATAAGGTGTGACTTGTAAACCGTACTAGTTTGAGAAGAAGGCCCGCCCTTAGCTGTTATTCCTCTTTTTGTGGTCTGTCTGGTTGGTTTCTATCTTTGTTTTTTAATCTTCACATTCTTTCAGCATAAACTGTAGTGACAGTTAGAAATCATCGCAGTGTATTTCGGTTTACACCTGTTCTTGTGCCTCCTTCTGATTCTGAGTGCTCCCGTGAGGGCAGTGCTGGCACAGACAGGCTGCCTGCGGTGCTCGAGTCTCCTGCGCCTGACTGGGAATTGTGGGTGTCTTTTCTCGCTTATGTGGACCTTATTTCTATTTTATAGTTGACTCACATCTTTTGGGTTTATGAAAGGAAGAAAGGGAGATGAAAGGGAAAAAGAATGATTCATCATTAGCTTTGGTCCAGAGCCTCATAAATCTTCTTCTCTTTACCTAACTAATCATCATCATTACTAATTATGAGACAGGAAATAAACTGGAATTCCGTACAGGCTGGCTTCACATAGAGCAAATCAGCGTATAAATCAAGAGGCTGTCCTGTCATCAGTATGACTTGAAGAGCTGAGCAGAGAGGGGAGGAATTGTTTCCCCTCTGGTTTTGTGTTTGGCCTGTGTTTTAAGGCCTACTCCCGGATAAAGTTGGAAATTTTAATTTGGATATGTTGAAAACTGAGTCGTATAATCTAATTTTAAGGGAGCTCGACACCAATTAAGTGAACATTACTTGGAACATAAATTCATGAATAAAGTGTGTGTTGGTTTTGTTGAAAAATGGTAATGTGGCAGGTCTTGGGGCAGAGCCAGGGGACTCTACACCTTCCTCCTCCCCGGGCTGTGGCTCACGGCCGTCCTTCAGGGGCCAGGAGTGCCCTGGGCAGATCGCACCCACACCTGGCAGAGTCCAAGTTGGAAGGAAGGAGGCATTGGCACCGGGGCTCCCTTAGCCCTTCACTGCCTGGCCATGCCTGAACTCGCCCTTCAGCCCCAAACCTTCAGCCACGTGTGTGTGTGTNTCCTCCTCCCCAGGCTGTGGCTCACGGCCGTCCTTCAGGGGCCAGGAGTGCCCTGGGCAGATCGCACCCACACCTGGCAGAGTCCAAGTTGGAAGGAAGGAGGCATTGGCACCGGGGCTCCCTTAGCCCTTCACTGCCTGGCCATGCCTGAACTCGCCCTTCAGCCCCAAACCTTCAGCCACGTGTGTGTGTGTGTGTGTGTGTGTGTGTATGTATATATATATATATCCTTGTGGCTCAGACCGTAAAGAATCTGCCTGCAATGCAGGACACCCAGTTTCAGTCCCTGGGTCAGGAAGATCCCGTGGAGAAGGGTATGGCAACCTACTCCAGGATTCTTGCTTGGAGGATCCCATGGACAGAGGAGCCTGGCGGGCTGCAGTCCATGGGGTCGCAGAGGCGCAGTCCACCGAGCACCCACACACTCCTCATAGTCTTAGGCCGCCTGGAACGTTTTCGTCTGAGGGGCGTGCTGGGAGGGGTCCCTGGGTTTCCTCCTACGCCGCCCCCGTTCTTCCATTCAGCCAGGCTTAACAGTAAGTGCTCCCTAAGCGTCTGGCTGCGGTCTGCTGTGTCTGTCTCTGGCTGAGATCTCTTCTCTGGAGGTGCCATCTAGCTCTCTCAGGCCTGGTCCTGACATTGCTCTGCAATGTCAGACCCATGTTTTCAGCTTCCTTTTGATTCTTTAGCGTCTTCCTGAGTGACTGATTTCTTACAGCGTCCCAGCGCCTCAAATGGAGTCCAGCCAAACAGGGCTCACGGTGTCTCTCTTCACCTTTCCTGCTTCTCTCCTGTCTGTTTCACCCTCCTCTCTCTTGGCCTTCGCCTGTTCCCCTTACAGCCTCGCTGCCAGCGTGGCCAGATCCCACTTGACTCCTGTACGAGCTGTCAGCACTTTTGATGTCTTCATCCTCATCACCACTGTTGAGTTCAGACACACGCACGCACATGCACACACATGCACACACACATGCACGCACATACATGCACACCCACACGTGCGCACACACATGCACACCCACACGTGCGCACACACACACACATGCACACATACACTCCTTATCTCTTGTCTAATATTACAGTAGCTTCCCAGCAGGTCTTTCCAGTCTATCCTGACCGTGGCTCCCTGATGAATCCCACGTCTTTGGCACTTGGGGCTGGCCACAGTTTGTGGTCTGGGGTCTGTGGCCCGGGCCTGGGTCCACTCACCTCTCCCCTCCCTGTGGGCTCTGCTCTCCCCCGCTGGACCTGCGGGAAGGTGCGTGCAGGTTCTGTGTGAATTTTGTTTCTTTAAAAGGCATCCGGGGACTTCCTGGTGGATCAGTGATTAAGACCTCGCCTTCCAATGCAGAGGGCGTGGGCTCGATGCCTGGTCAGGGAGCTCAGATCCACACGCCTCGCAGCCAAGAAACCGAAAACAGAAGCCATAAAGGCTTTAAAAAAATAAAAAGTCAAAGGTGTCTGTATCAAAGACCTACACGTTTAGCCTAAAACTGTGAAGCTCTCTCTCAGAGATGGCATCTGTAAGTTACTCTAGTGTTAGAAAAAACCTAGCCAGTGTCACAGCTAGAGTATAAAAGTAACTCTGTAATTAATTGCTTGCCCCTTTTCCTTTGCTCATGCTGATTTCTGAACTTGAAACTGACCTGCCCCTGATTTTACCTGTCTAAATCCTCTCCATAATCCAGACTCTTCACTGAGTCTGGGATTATGAGTCCAGACTCTTCACTCTAGTCTGGGAGTTTCTTATGGGTGGTGACAAGGTCTTTTGTAAAGGACAAAAATAACTACCATAATGCTTGACACATGGTAAATATTCAATGAGAATTTGAATGAATAAATGAATGGAAGAGAAAATACGTTCATGAGTTCATTCTTGCCTAACTTTAAATAGCTTAGGAGTGGTATTTGGGTCTGATTCATCTTATTAATCTACCATGGCTAGTATTGTGCTTTTTGCATGATAGATACTCAGTAGATATTTATTTTTTTTAATTTCTTATTTCAGCTTTATTGAGGTATAATTGACAAAATAGATTGTAAGACATTTAAAATGGACCCTTTAAAGTGTGGAAATGAGTACGCATTGTGAAAGGACCCCCCACATCTCACTGATTAACACATCCATCATCTCCCATCTTAATCTTTTTTTTTTCTTTTGGTGAGAACATTTTAAGTTCTACACTTAGAAGATTTCTATTATTCCACAACTATTTATTGAATTAGTGGATAGATGAGCAGTTGATTATAATATGCACTTTCTGAATGCTATGTTACTATATTTTATTTTCAATAATTTAAGTCCTCTTACTACAGCAAAACCAGTCCATCCTAAAGGAGATCAGTCCTGGGTATTCATTCTTAGAAGATTTCTATTATTCCACAACTATTTATTGAATTAGTGGATAGATGAGCAGTTGATTATAATATGCACTTTCTGAATGCTATGTTACTATATTTTATTTTCAATAATTTAAGTCCTCTTACTACAGCAAAACCAGTCCATCCTAAAGGAGATCAGTCCTGGGTATTCATTGGAGGGACTGATGTTGAAACTGAAACTCCAATACTTTGGCCACCTGATGCGGAGAGCTGACTCATTTGAAAAGACCCTGATGCTGGGAAGGATTGAGGGCAGGAGGAGAAGGGGATGGCAGAGGTTGAGATGGTTGGATGACATCACCAACTTGATGGACATGAGTTTGAGTAAACTCTGGGAGTTGGTGATGGGCAGGGAGGCCTGGCATGCTGCAGTCCATGGGGTCACAAAGAGTCGAACACGACTGAGCGACTGAACTGAACTACAGCAAAATATGTTAAAATGTTTCTCTTTTGATTGTCAGCATTAATTTTTATCAGTGATTACTTCTGACTTTAAACTTTTTCTACATTTTGATTTTGATCTTAAATCATAATCACCGCAGAAGGGTGTATTCATAATTTCACAAAGGAAATCAGAAAGAAAAAGAAGGTTCTCTTTTTAAGAAAAATGTGAAGGAGGTTATCTATATTATTAGCTCCTGCTTCTGGGTGTAGGTGGGGTTCTAGGACTAGCAATTATTTCTACAACAATGGTTGAATAGTTTTTTCCAGAGTCATCGTGGTTCCATTCAGAACACATAATTTGGCTGCTTTCAATAGGAAATGGTGTTGGGCAGCCTTTATTAAAACATCTGATGGATTCCTTAAACTCCAGTTAAGCTGTAAGTTATCCTGCCTCCTGTCAATACCAGAAGGTTAACATTCTTCTTCTCCTCTTTCTTTTTTTTTTGGTGAAGGCTGTTTGCCAGTTTTCTTTGACAATACTTGATTATAATCAGTGAACTAATGGTATTTGCTTTTGGTCCTGTTGATGCAGCCCCAAATAATCATGAAATGAAGAGACCTGACTGAAACGTACTAACAATCCTGTGTATTTTTGTGACCCTTACTGCCTGAAGATTCACTGTTGTTATTTGGCGGGTGTTTATTTTGTTCTTTGACTCTTTTTAAAGCCATTTGACAAAACTTGCCTTGGGTCAGGAGACCTGGTGGAAAAGATAACCTAACTGATGCCTGCGTGTGCTTCTTTGGCGGCGCCATTTTAATAACCTGTGAGAGAGGAATAGTCCTAACCCACATCCACCCAGTGAGCTGGTTCTGTGACATACCGAGATTTGCAGAGGTGCCTGTATCTGGCAGTGAGCACTTACAGGATGGTGAGCAGAGTCAGGCAAAGAAGGTCAGCGGCTCGAAGCAAAGAAATTTAGGAAATGCTAGAAGTTTATTGGAAATGAGAGAATTTCTGCAGTGTGTTTAGAAGAACAGAAGAACAATAAAACAGAAACAGCAGGCTCCCTCTGTAGAACATTTGGGGGGCCACTGCTGCCGTCTGTGGGGTCGCACAGAGTCAGACATGACTGAAGCGACTTAGCAGCAGCAGCAGCAGCAGCAGCATTCCCTGTAGAGATACTTGTTTCTTTAGAAATAAGAAACGTAATCGAGGAGAGACTCGCTCACTCACTGTCCACTGGACATCCCGGGACTCTTCCAGTCTCAGGAGCGGGAAACTTGTACTCGTTTAACCTGACATCCAGGCTTCCGAGCAGTGCAGCACGTCCGTCTCGGCTTGCTGGAAGTAATTCACTTTGTGTGCGTTTTTGTCTCCTTCAGAAATGCGCACGCCTGAGCATGCTGGAAGCCCGTGAGCGCCTCGACGCCTGGCAACTGCGGCGAGCGCCTCCGGAGGAAGCGCGCTGAGCGCGGGCTCTTGACTCGGATCGGCCGGCCCTGACCTCGGCGCCGGCGCTCGCCATGGAGACGCTCTCGCAGGACTCGCTGCTGGAGTGCCAGATCTGTTTCAATTACTACAGCCCCCGGCGGAGGCCCAAGCTGCTGGACTGCAGGCACACCTGCTGCTCCGTGTGCCTGCAGCAGATGCGGACGAGCCAGAAGGACGTGCGCTGCCCCTGGTGCCGGGGCACCACCAAGCTGCCCCCGGGCTTCTCGGTGTCGCAGCTGCCGGACGACCCCGAGGTGCTGGGGGTCGTCGCCATCCCACACGCCTCCGAGCGCACGCCGGTCTTCATCAGACTCCCGAGCAACGGGTGCTACATGCTGCCCCTGCCGGTCTCCAAGGAGCGCGCGCTGCTGCCCGGCGACGCGGGCTGCCGCCTGCTGCCCGGGGGCCAGCCGAAGGCGGTGGCCGTGGTGAGCGTCCCCGCGGCCGAGCAGCAGCCCCTGCAGCCCGCGGCCCCGGGCGAGGCGGCGGCCGAGGAGCCGGACCGGCGGGGCGCGGCCAAGAGCTCCACCTGGTCCGGCGTGTGCACCGTTATCCTGGTGGCCTGCGTCCTGGTTTTCCTCCTCGGCATCGTGCTCCACAACATGTCCTGCATTTCCAAGCGCTTCACTGTGATATCCTGTGGCTGAAAGGGCTGCGGGCCAGGCTCCATGGGTGCCCGCTCGGGGCTGAGCAGCTGTTGGTGGGGGGATCGCGGTGAGAAGGCGCGGGGGCCCCCGCTGACCCCGGGGAGCCCGGGGCCCTGGGCCGCTATTTGATTATCCGCAGACAGACACGAAGCGCAGACCCGCGGTCCCCGCGGGAAAGCAGGCGGAGCTCTGATTCCTGGTGGCGACAGCTTCGAAGACGGTTGCATGCATTCTCATAATCGCCTATTAAATGGACTGTAATTTATCATTTCTCCAAATCATGTTACGAGATAGACCTATTCTACTTAGACGTTAAACTGTTGGAAGTGCACACCATGTGATCTTCTCTAAATGTGGTAGATTAAAACAGATGCTCTGCATACAAGTAGAATTAAACCTGAAAATCCATGTGAAAATTCAGCTGCAACATGAAGTGCTGGTTTCTTTCCTTTTTTTTGAGAAAATGAGACCCTGTCTCCTTGCTATGACTTTTTATACCGTTTCAAATGGCACCCAAAGTAATGTCAGTTAAGCGAACAGTTGTCTTTTCAAGAAAACATCTGAAGGAGTGTTTCCAATGTGGTGTGTTTTGTCACGTACCTTCGTGTTCCTTCCCTTGTAATTAGAGCTTGCTGTGTGTTTATTAAACCGAAGGCCTGACAGGGGAGCAATAACCTGAGTAATGATGAGAAATGCCTAATCCCACAGGAAACCTACATGCCAATCTTCCTCAAGCCATCTCACAAAATAAGAATTTTCAATGTAAATATTGTGTATTTGTGTGTGTGTGTAATTTGATTTACCTCAGGTTTCAAATCTTTTCAGAAGAATCGCGGGAGTAAGACTTTGCAGGCGTGAGTGAGTCCAGAGTCTGAAACGGCGGCCGCTTTGCGGCCACCTGGACCCCCCTCCCCCCACTAGTGAGGTGTCGCAGACATGTCACTTCCAAACTGGCTCCTCTTCTGCGTGTTCAAGTCCTGTTTTCTGTAAGGCACAAATGGAGGGTATGGAAGATTCTGCCTTTTCTCCCAGCTTTGATGTGTTCTAACAGCCGTGAGTGTTGGGGATTGCTGACAAACTTGGGCTGGCATTTGAAGACAGCCCTGATTATTTCCTGAAAGAGGTTGCTCCACGAGAGTTAGACCACTTCACATTCCAGGTTCTTCCTGTTGGGAGAAGTGAGGTTTTCTCTTGTATTTCAGGATATGTTTTTATTGAGAAAAATGGCAAGGTGAACTAGCAATTTACATTTCCAGTTTAAGTGGACCAGTTCATCATAAATTCTCAAACGTTCTTAATTGTTTAATGGCCTACGTTGTTCATGAAGAAAGATCTGCTGGTTTTAAATGAAACATTCTATGCCTGAATATGTGTGCATTCAGACATAGCTGTGAGCTTTACAGTTCTAGTTTCTTTTATGGAATTCATGAAGCAAGTGGTGTGTGCCAAGCCCCCCTGCCCCCGTTCACAGATATGTCCATGTTCCACTGAATTCCTGAAAACAGCAGACAGAAAAATAAGCAGTGACTGCCCCCAAAATGTAAGGCTAGAAATAATCCTTAAGACCGAGGTAATTTAATTTACCTACATGCTAACTTTTACCTTCAAGCAGCACAAAATATGCACATTCAAGTTATGGCATTAACTAAGATAAAATGACAATGTAATGAATAGAATCCCAAGCTAATATTCATTGACATGAGAATTTGATACAAAAATATGAACTTGGGTTTTTCAAATCTTTCAAATTTGTCATTAGCCCTTTAGGAAATGTATTTGAAATCTCAACCTAGAAATTAGGTTAAGATGCCATTTTATTGTATAAGCTATTGGGCATTATACAACAAATAATCTAGGATTTGTTTGGTATTAATAATTTAGGTATCATATTAGCTGAATACTATCCTCTATTACGTAACCTAATATACTGTTGGGTTAGTTTCAATTTCTCAAACTCTCCCAGGCTGCCGTGATGCATGTCTGACCTAATTTCTATTCCTCTTGGGGAAAAAACCCACAGAAATGTTACACTAAGGATTCTGGTGGACTTTACCCTTGCAATGCTAAGTCATGCCATATTCAAGTTATTTTTGTGAATGATATCTACATATGTTTATGTCCTGTGTGACATGACCAGCCCTGGAGTGTAGTGTGATAGAATTCTACATGGTCTGTAGGTTATGTATAGACACTGACATACGTGATGATATTGTGTTTCTTAGCACAAATCCCTAGAGTACAAATGTCCACATACTTTTTACTTAAAAACAATCCCAGTTGCAGTTTAGCAGTGCAAAATTAATCAGCTCTATGATAGATTCTTGACATTACAATTTAAGGTACAATAGCAACCCAAATCAGGAATTTTGCGTGAGTCTTACTGATGTAAAGCCATTGTTTAAGTGGATTCTGCCTGCTAGTTATTTATTTGTGTACCTGCTTACCAGCGTGCAATCCTGTGTGTGGGTGTGCGCATGTGTGTGGTGCCTCAGCCTGCCGGATAGAATTTTATATGCTTAGTGTTGTTTAATGTTACTTGGCATCCACTGCTCCGGCCTCTGGCACTTACTCATGACCCTGAGAACACGTCTACCCCACGTGACGCAAGCCCAGGGACACCATCAGCCAGAACTCGCAGTTCACATCAGTGAAAAAACTCACAACGGAAAGCACAGGAAGTTGGACCTGAAAGCAACCTCTGGTGGCTTGAATTTTTAGATGACTCCACTCGGGCCCACAGAGATGCAAGACAGTTTGTTCTGCAGCAAAAGGGAGACCAGGACTTTGCACGGCGGTTTCCTCCTGCTCCTTCCTAGACCTGTCGCCATCTCTGTTGGGCTACGATCTCCTTTCAGGGTGGATGAATACCCTTTACTAACTCGACTATTGTCAAGGTCTTTTTTTTGTAGATTTATAGATTCGCTTTAGTTAGCATCTACCTCTCTGGGAAATGAAAGGAGGGTTGATTTAGGGATGAGTATAGACAATTAAAGAGAACATGTGATCTGAATTTTTTGAGTTGCGAACCATTGGTTTCCCCCCTGCCTCCCACTTTATCTGTAAAGGGCAGTGAGTGTTGTGTAAATAGTAAACTATAAGAAGCATGGATTTTTCTTTATTAATGATCTTGACGTAACCAAGAGAATGCTGAATATGCTGAGTCAAGTATGCTATCAAAAAGCATTGTTTTTGGAAAATTTTATACAATGACCTGAGGCATAGGTTGTGATGAAGAGGCAATAGGTTCTCAGTTCCAGACATACTTTCTGATCAGAAACCTATAAGATATTTCCTTTAAGAATATAGTTAAGTTTAATCTTGCACATGACTTAAGAGTGGTTCCCTTGATGGTTAAACCTTGTACTGGTGTAGCCCTTGGGATGTTCACAATTGGCGCTGCTCAACAGAATGTTCTGTGATGCTGGAAATGTTCTAGAACTTATACTGTCCAGTACAGTAGCCACATTGGTTACTGGGCAACTGAAATGAAATTAGTCTGAATGAGGAACTGGATTTTGTATTTTAAGTTAATTGATGCCACTCACGTGTGGCAAGTGGGTACCATTATTGGACAACAGAGTTCTGGAGGGTTGTGCAGTAGAATCAAGGTGTTAGTGGAGTAAACAGCAAGGCGAAGAAGACAATTTGTGGTTTAGTAACATGCAGTTGACTTAAATTTTTTTTTTTTTTCCTTTCTGGGCTTAAAAATAAATGATCTCAAGTATGACAGTAAAAATGCATTGATTGCCCTTTGGGGTTATTACTTAGATACTCTGGGCCAAGGAAAAATCAGTGAAGCTTAAAAGAGTGCTTGATAAAGCCCCCTTTCTGGGATCATCAGCTGCATGTAAATCTATTGTCCGAAAATAGTAAGTAGTTAGACAGTCGCTGTAAAATGTTTGACCTGCATGACCTGTGCTGTGAAATTGTGTTTAGGGTCTTGTGGCCAAAAAGTAAATGTTACAGAAAAAAAGAAAAAAGCCTAGTGAAACCCCTCTTCACTGGCAACATCTTACTCAGACTTCATCACTGCATTAGTAAGGTGCAAGCCCTCTTCACTGGCAATGTCTTACTCAGGCTTCCTCACTGCATTAGTAAGGTGTGCACTGTAAGAGCAAGCACGTTTTGCAATGTTCATAGGCTGTGGTTTTGTTTGCCCTTGAAGTCTGCCAGCTCGTCCTTGTATTTGAGGGGGGCATAGGTGGGCATCATTTTTCAAATGCCAGACTAAAATGTAGGTACTATTTTTAGAGTGAGATTTGATATTGTTTTCATCTTTTTTTTTTTTTTCGTTATCACTGAAATAATTGAAGATTTGAATCGTCGCAGTGACACTTTGTTTGACATTAGGAAAACATTGCCCATGGAATGTAAAGACCTGAACGTTATTAAAGTTACTAAAATTGCTTTTTAAGTGAGTAAAGGGAAGCAGAAATTTCAATTTGAGATATATTTTCATTGATCAGACTCTTCCTGATAGTATTTATTCCAGTCTAGATTTTGATTTAAACAGCTCTCATAGTTTTATTTGAAAACTTGCACTGTGTCTAAAGTAGTTAGTCTGCTTTTTATTGTCCAAAATAATGTTAATCAAATGCATTTGTTTCAATTTAGCAGATTTTTAAAAATATAGAACTTGTCAACGAGCGGGACTTCAGTTCATCCTTAAAAATGATTACATTTTTTGCCCGATAATAGATTTTCTTTAGACTCATGAGGAAATTAGAGGTCCAAAGATTACTGATATGGGAGGAGTGAGATGCCAGTGGTTTGAGTTCCGTCTTCTCTTAGAAAAGTGGTGCTCCCAACTAGTCAGCATTTCGTTTCCACATGAGGAGTGTCATCAGTCAGTTAATCTGTCATCCTTGACCCAGAAGGAGAAGCTCTCCCTTACCGTTTTCATCATTCTCAGGAAAACGTTACCCACAAAGCAATCTTTACTAGGACGGGAACTGCAGAGAAGAATGAGGCAGTCAAGATAACTCAGTAACTGTTTGAAAGTGATTAGTCTGTTTCAAGAGATGATGACCAGTTGCTGAATTTTGTTAAACATGAAACATTTCTAAAAAAATAAGTGGAAATTCAAGCCATTGACTTTGCTGACACAGTTGATTCATTGTATAAAGATATATATCTATACATATAGGTATAAATATATACATATATAGGCACACAATTTAGCTGTAACTGAAGCTTAAAAAATCAAGTAAAATGTTTGTCATGTTCTCCAATGTGGGTTATATAGTGTTGAATTTAGGTATTAATTTTTCAACAAATGCTATAGGCCATGTCCATTTTGTCAAACCAGCTGTCTTTGGAAGTGTCTGTATAACTAAGCTCTCGAGACTTCATATATATGAGGAGGTGAGTTCTACCATATGAAGAACATTAGTGGGTGGGACATTTAATTGCTGTCTTCCAAATGACTTATATTTTGGCTCTGCTCAGGTGGTTGTGAGTAGAGCACCATGAGTCTTGAACTCTTGGAATATGGCTCCATTTTTCTGCACAAGTTTCCTTGCACAGTCGGGCCAATGATTTTTTTTTTTTTTTTTTCAGGATTCACTGCCTGGGGTATCCCACTCTCTATATCTCACTTACGATGTAGTGGTGCTTGAAAACACTCATCTCGTTAGCTGGACTTTATTATTCTAGTCTAAGGTTTTTGATACTATTCATATTATGATCTTTTTTAGAGACAATCAGTAATATTTGGGGCAAAAGTGCTGAGGGGTCTCTTGAAGTCTGCAACAGCACGTATTTTCGTTTGTTTTTCTGAGGGATGTTCTCTTATAGCTGGCCCGGTTCTTCTAGAACACTGCTGTAAGCTCATCATGGAATGCAGGGCTGGTAGGCCCTGTGAAGGTCTTCTGTGATCTCCGTGGGCTGTGTTATTGGGTTGTTCTAATAAGAGTGTTCCAAAGGGAAGCTCAGTTTTTAATTTGACATTTGCATTTTGAGAATCCAGAAGTAGACCTTTGGATATGATGGCAGTGAAGGAGCAAGGGCTGAAAAAGGAGGAAATAGATGAGGCAGGTGCCCTTGAGGGGAACAAGTTGAGGCATCTATGTCATCTCTCTTTAGAAAGTGGGCGGACACAGGAGCTGGTGTCTTACACTGCGCTGCAGAAACTCCCGGTTGCATTTTCCTGGCCGAGAGACGAGTGGACTCTTAGGCAGGCCCTGTGTGGTGGAGGTGGGGATGTGACCTGGAGTCTGTAGCAAAAGAGAGGCCAGCACGCCCAGGAAATGAGAAGACAGCGGCACAGAGGGAGGAAGCCTTAGTGAGACTATAGCTCCTAAACCAAACGGAAGCTGAAGGTCAGTCGTGGCAGAAACCAGCTGAAGAAAGAACACAGAAGAGGAATTAACTTAGCCAAGCACAATGTGTCATTCCAGTATGGCCCACCGAACTCAATTCAGGATGTGTCTGCTGAAGACACGGGAAGGTGCTCAGCTGGGTGTCAGTCGGCACGCCGTACAGTTTCAGGACCTGCCCTCGGGCTGGCGGTTCAGTCACTACAAACTCCAGTGATGTCCTCTTACCTGAGGAATGCAGTGCCCACGCCTGTGGACATAACCTGACTTGAGTAGGTTAATAGTATTGGGAAGGCTCATTCAAGAACATTTCGGTTTCTCACCTGGTTGTGGTCATTTATTATATTTTTATTCTACCACTAGTTCCTGTTTCGCTCCATTGGCAGTTGCAGGAGGCTGGTTTCAGCCTGGGACGGTTACACGCTCCCAGCGTAAGCCACACAGCTGCTGCGCTGAGGCCCTGCCCCTGGGACTGCTCCGCTGGTGGGTTTCCTGGCCTTCTTGATAACTAGTACTCCAGTCAAATGGCTAGATTAATGCTGCTCAGAGGCTGTTAACTCAAGTCCTTGACATGTTTCACTTACAATTACGTGGATTATTTATTTTAGAATCTTTTTTAAGGGGCCAAACAGCCCTACAGATAAATGAGCTGCTGGGCTGTGTAGAGAATATTGTCCAAATGTTGCCAAATGCTGACTTCATAAGGGGGATATCAAGCTGCTGTTTATAAATTTGAATGTCTTAAAAGCATTCTTGCTTGCTCTCTCTGTTGTAGGTGGTGTCTTAGCAAGTCCTGAGTTTTTCCAATGAACCTGATTTTAATATATGGTATTTTTGTATGCCAATCTGGTGTCTTGTCCTTTGTATATGTGGTAATGTTGATTTTATGACTACTGTTAAAACACATTTGCTATGATTAAAATTCATGAAATGATTTCAAATAGACTCATGTGTTGGTTTTCTTCCCTCCAACCTCACAAAGAGAGGAAAAAAAAAGCTGGCTGGAATTTTCATCATCAGAGACTCTAAGAATTTTAATAGACTTGGGTCATAAAGCAACAAGGAGCTCCTGAGCCAAGGATTTTAAGTGGAGGTGACCTTCAAGTGGCTCCTCTGAGAAGCTAAAGAATGCATTTTAATGAGTAAGTCCAATGTGTTTTTGTGCAGTTGGGGTTTTTGTGACTTCTGGTGGCCCCACCTTCATCCTGTACCATTTAGAAATGATGCTGTTTGGACCATCTTTACGTACCTTGTGCAGAACAATTTCATGCAGGTCCCTGTGTAGTGAAAAGTACCATGACCTGGTCTCTTGGCTCTGTGTCTGGAAAAGTGCCTTTTAACAGATTTTTCCAGTGATTAGGACTCTGCATGTTCACTGTCAAAGGTTCAGGTTAAATCTTTGCTTTGGGGGAAATAGGATCCCACAAGCCACCAAAAAACAAAGCAAAACAAATGTTTTCTTCAGTGGGACAGAGGGTGTTTGAAGAGCCTTTCTTTCTTTCTTTCTTTTTTTCTTTTTTGATAAAAAGCATTCTGTCTTTGAATAACTCAGTATCCTATCAGTGAACTGCAGTTCAGTTGAACAGGTGACCTAAGTAAGGGGCTATCAATGATCGGGTAGGCATGAATGCTAGCGTTGGTATGCCCTGGCTCTCCCGGAAATTTAAAAAGTGATCCTTATTAAGTTTAAACTTGAGAGATGACTGTGCTTCAACGTCCATTGCTTGTACCAAAAAAGCAGGATTTTTAGAGAGTCCGGATGTTTGAAAGTATAGAAGTTGAATTAGCATATTTTAGAATTTCTGGTGTGGCTCTCTCTGATCTCAGAGGGTGTGCGCACGCGCATGCGTGCATGAGCGTGCGTGCTGGGGCCAGCGAGGGATTCCTCGTTAGAGCCGCTTGCTCTTGCTTGAGCTTTTGTATCAGCTAGAGACAGAGTTCCGGGGAAGGCAATGGCACCCCACCCCAGCACTCTTGCCTGGAAAATCCAGTGGACGGAGGAGCCTGGTGGGCTGCAGTCCATGGGGTCACACAGAGTCGGACACGACTGAAGTGACTTAGCAGCAGCAGCAGAGAAAGAGTTGACTCGTAGAGGACATTGAAGGCATATAAATGCTCTTAGCTCCTGCGGGAGTTTGGCCAGGACTGAGTCCCATCTGCAGACTTGACGGGGTCCAGGGCAAGGCAGAGGGGATCACGGGAGAGCCCCACGTGTGCGCCTCATCTGGGGATGGCCCACGCCCGCAACCTCTTCTAATGACACTGTTTGGGCGGCCCAGGTGGCCTGCCTGCAGGGGCAGGACTGGAAGGACAGGGCGGACCTGCCTCAGCTCCGAGACCCTTGCCGTCCTCACCCTCCCGTGGTGACTCGGGGGGACTGGTTGTGAGAAGCCCAAGGTCCCAGGGGCGCGGCGGCCGGTGTCCACCGCAGCCAGCCTCACCTTCAGTCCTCACGCACGCCAGCCCTCCAGCTATCAGCCGCACTTCCTGAAATGAGGGCTGGTTTTCTCAGCACTTTTGTTTCCAGGGATGATTCTTGCAGGAGGAGACCGTGCCCAGCGTCCGCGGTGCAGCTCATGCCGTGGGGGTAGGGGGTGGGGAAGGGACTGACCGGGAACCAGACGGGCTGCTGCTTTTCTTTTCGTAGGTTTGAAAACTTCTCCACAATTTTACTTGACCCAGAAAGTGGTGCAGCTGTAATTGGACTTGGCGCCTCATTCCCCAGACCTACTGCTCCCTGCACTCCCCGTCTCTTCAGACTGTTATACTTGACAAGTGACTGTTGGCACTGTTATTTAAAATTTTACTTTTTGTAAATGTCTGCCTGTGCTGGGCTTTGCTGCTGTGGGGGTTCTTCTCCGGTGGCACCGGGCAGGGCTCTTCTGCAGGCGCGGGGCGCAGGTCCTCCTGGCGGTGGGCCCCCCGCGGGCACCGGGGCTCCAGGCTTCCGGGCTCCCGGCGTGGCGGCTCTGGGGCTCTCGCGCACTTGGGCACAGGCTCGGTGGCTGTGGCGCGTGGGCTCAGTTGCTCCGCCGCACTGGGGATCCTCCTGGATCCGGGGTCGAGCCCGTGTCTCCTGCATTGGCAGGCGGGTTCCTAACCCTGGGGCCACTGGGGAAGCCTTGTTATTTTATCATGATTCGCTGGAGTAACTGGGTGTACAGATGCACATGTGTGCAAGCATGTCTGTGTATGTGTGTGCACACGCACGTACATGAACAGTTCATGAGCTCTTGGTATAGATTTTTTCTTAAGGTTGAAAAAGTGAAGATGTTTAGAGAAGGAGGAGAGAAAAGCACTCAGGTTTGACTGCAAAGAAAGGCTAGTGTGGGTAGAGTCAGGAGAGAGGTGAGGCGAGGGAGCCGCCCCTGCAACTGCCCTCCCTCCGCTCGCGCTCCCACTGGCCGTCCCCGAGCACTGGGGCTTCTGCTGCTAAGTTGCTTCAGTCGTGTCCGACTCTGTGCGACCCCAGAGATGGCAGCCCACCAGGTTCCCCTGTCCCCGGGATTCTCCAGGCAAGAGCACTGGAGTGGGTTGCCATTTGGGGCTGCTGCAAAACGGATGGGAGCGGCCCCAGTCCTCTGGAGCCTCACAGCCTAGCAGCGAAGACAGGCATTCACCAACAGTGTCTACGTCCCAAGCAAAGGTGTGGGCTGAAGCAGGAAGGTGGGTGGGCTGGCCTGGTGGGTTCGGGGCAGGAGATGTAGCCCAGAAAGGGCAGGTCTGAAGGATAAATCGGGGTCAGTGAGGACTGCATGTGGTTTCAGGGAGGGACGACAGGAGTCAGAGGAGGTGGGAGGGCTTCCATGGGGACAGAGTGGGCTCTTGTGAGGCGCCCGCTGCGGGAGCACTGCCTCGCGCCTGCTGGACTGTGACTGATGGTGCTTCAGGATGACTCCCTGGTCCCCGAGAACATCCTCAAAGGAGCCCTGGACAAAAGCGCGGGCGTGCGGTCCGCCCCGCGGGCAGGCATCTTCACCTGTCATCGCCGCGTGGACATTCCACCTCCTTGTGCTCACGCGACACACGGTTATTTCCCGCTGCCTCACCACGTGCAGGAGACAACGTGAGGTCTTGTGTCCCAACACTGTTATTTGTTTCAGAGTCAAACGGATTCAGAGCCTGGTACTGCTGACAGCCTAAGGTAAGAACTGATAAAAGCATTCCCCAAGTTATGTTTTGAGAGATTAGCAGGTGTTATATGAAAAATGTTCTATGATTTGAAAATACTAGGTTAAGTAGGGTTTTTTTTAAATTGTAGAACTTTTCAGATACTTAACATACGTATTAGTTCTCTAGTGAAATAGAACCAACAGAATATGTGTGTATACGTATGCGTGTGTGTGTGTGTGCATGTGTGTGTGTATATGTGTGTATATTCTGTCTCTCTTGATATAGACCCTTGAACAACACAGGGGTTAGGGGCTGACCCTCCACTCAGTTGAAAATCTGTCTGTAACTTTAGAGTCAGGCCTCCGTATCTGCAGTTTCCCCATCTGTGGGTTTAACCAACCCTGGATCACCAGATCATATAGTACCCTACTGCTGCTGTTGCTGCTGCTAAGTTGCTTCAGTTGTGTCCAACTCTGTGCGACCCCTTAGATGGCAGCCCACCAGGCACCTCTGTCCATGGGATTCTCCAAGCAAGAATACTGGAGTGGATTGCCATTTCCTTCTCCAATATAGTCCCCTAGTAAACATATACTAAAAAATCTGTGTATAAGTCGAAACCCTTGCCGTTCAAACATGTAAGTGTATGCCTATCTACCTGAGGTCTCTCTCTATATATTTACACACACACAGAAACAATGTATTGTATACACATATATGACTGCTGCAGTCCGTAGGGTCACAAAGAATTGGACAGGACTGGGCGACAGAACTGAACTGATACGCATATCAATTATGCATCCAGACCTCCATGTGTATACACAGATCTGTAAGTCTGTATGCATCATCTAGAGAGAGGTTTGCTTTAAGAAACTGCCGAGGCTGTGGCAGGTCCCTAATGCTCGGAACAGGCTGCAGGCCCAGAGAAGAGCTAATGGTGCAGGCTGGCTCCAGGGGCAGCCTGCTGGCAGAGTCCCCTCTTCCTGAGGGGTGGCCGGTCTTCTTTCTCTTAAAATCATCAACCGCCTGAATGCCCCTCAACTCCACCCATAGTACAGAGAGCAAGCAGTCTGCTTTACTCTCATCAATTTACTGATTTAAATGTTAATCTCCTACAAAAAATACTTTCACAGTAACATCAAAACCGATGTTGGATCAAATATCTGGATACTGTGACCTACCCCAGCTAGCTCATAAAATTAACCATCACAAGATGCTCAAGGGCCTTGCAAATCTGTAAATGGGGAATGCAATGCACATCACTTAGCCCCAACTTAGCTGAGTAAAAAAACTCATTATTTGCAGAAAATCTATTAACATCTGTTAGAACACAGTTTGGGGAATTCTGACCTTGAAAGTGATTCACAATTTTTATTTGCCCCACATGATGAAAACTTGGTTTTAAAAATGCATTAAGTGCCTATTGTTAGCTAATAAGGCTTTCCAGGTGGCTGAGTGGTAAAGAAATCACCTGACAAGCAGGAGACGCAGGTTCGATCCCTAGGTCGCGAAAATCCCCTGAAGGAGAAAATGGCAACCCACTCCAGTATTCCTGCCTGAAAAAATTCCACGGACAGAGGAGCCTGGCGGGCTACAGTCCATGGGGTTGCAAGAGTTGGTTGGACAGAACTGAGCACACATTATGTAGTAAAATTAAAACAGTAACTCATGTTTGCTTTTTAAATTTTAAAACAATTACTTTACATACAAGTGTAAAATAAGCCAGGATTTGTATTAGATTTACCTTGGTAGTACATTGTGAGTAATCTGCATGCTAAAATTCCATGTACTGCCCACATTACCAATGAAATATTCCCACATTAGCAAATCTCAGGGAGGAGTATGTATACATCTGCTGTAATAATAGGGGTACGGATGATTCACACTCGAACCAGTGCTTAGAAACCAGAGAGAGTTTGGAAAATTATAGCCTAAAAATTCATACATATTCATTACTACGAGCTGTGGGGTTAAAAACAACCCACAACAAACTAAATTGATAATGACGAGCAAAACGAACAACACTTTGCTATTAAGAAGCAAGAAGAGCAGCAACTGGAAACCGTGATCGTTCAAGGCAGTGCTGACAATGAACACCCGTCCTTCCCGCAGACTGCAGGGAGTCGGCTGTTTGCATATGCTCGTGTGCAGCAGAAGCCTTGCGATGTTAACAAAACACAGAATTAGTGAAGCGCTGAATTGGAGCCATGCATAAACTCTCTCAACGCGCCAAAGCACTCATTTCAGTTTAGAAATACTGAGCTTATCGAAACATATAGCAGCTCTCATTCAGGTATTTAAGGAAAAGTTTTGGGGTTGGAGGAGGCCCCCCATGAGGAGTGGCAGAGGGCCATACTTTGAGAACCACTGGGTAGAGAATTAGGCAAAGGAATTTACAAACATATACAAGACACTTATTAAAAACGTTTTTCCATTTCACAGAATATTATTTTAATTAGAAATATAAATTTCACAGAATGAAATCAATAGTTGTAATACAGTAGTCTCTGATTGAAGGAGTACGTTCCAGACCCCCAGTGAGAGCCTGAAACCATGGGCGGTACTGGACCGTAAGTAGACTGCACGTTCTGGCACATACACGTCTGTGGTAACGTTTAATTTATAAATTCGGCACAGTAAGAGATTAACAACAGCAACTAATAATAATAGAACATACAGGACAACAATAATATAGAGCAATTACAACTACATACTGTAAGAAATGTTATGTGAACGTGCTCTCTCCTCGCGCTCTCTCAAAAGGCCTTGTTGCACAGTAGGTGCTGTTTCCAGCTTCACTGAACGTTTATCAAGCACTGTGGCCATAACTTTTGCAGTGTGAGATACAACAAGAAGACTATCACGAAGTTTTTTCCTTCTTCACGATTTCATGGATAGGAGATTTATTCTTACTATAGATCTCAGGGACCTCAGCATACCTTTGCCTGTGAAGTTGAAGATTTTCACCAACTGCCAGCATCGCGACTCTTGGCCTTTGGGGTTGTTTGTTAAGTAAAATAAGAGTTACCTGATCACAAGCAATTTGATACCGCGAGAGTCGATCCAATAACCGGGAAGGCTCCTAAGGGGCTAGCAGGCATGGTACACCGGACAAAGGGATTCAGGTCCCGGTGCCACTGATCCGGGAGATCCCGTTGACCCTGCCTGGGGTCTGTCCCTGGTGGGCTGGGGCGCTCGCCATGCACCCAGCGCTGGTGGAGCGATCCACGAGGAGGGGCTGAGTAGAGGAGGGTGTGTGTCACCTGTCTGCTGAGAGGGCTCCGGGCACCCTCACCTTTGGGACACCCGGGGTGGGTGGGGCTCTCTTGTTTGCAGAGCTCATCACTTTCTGCACTTTGAGTCTTGCTGTTGTGCTGGAGAATCGTTTGCTTTCTCCTTCCTGCCCATCAAACCCATTTTAATGAGTTGCTCCTGTTCAGCTGTCTTCCTGCAATAAAGTCATATCCTCTTCCTTGAAGCATTCCTGCTCAAGGCTGACTGGCTTGGCAGCCTCGCTTGCTAATCAGAGTCCACTGACACCAAGTCTGCGCCGACCCTCTCACTCTGACCACCTATACATGTGTGTCCTCCTCATAGTCCATTTACAGGCATATGTGATCCCGCTGTGTTCTGTTGCATCAGACTGTGGCATGTGGTGTGTACTGAAGAGGAGGGGGCATGGTCTGGGTACGGATGAGACCAGATTGGCGGTAACATCCAAATATGACGTCACTAGTTTTCCCTACTGCTGCCAACGTGGTCTTCCAAACATGGTTTGTGCTGAGTCAAGACTGCATATGCTGAAGAAGAAAATAATCCCGATTACAAGGTCACACTTTATCCTCCCGGTTGAAAGATCTAAAAGAGAAAAATGCAGTTTAGGCCAACTTAAATATATAAACTTTCAAAGGCCTAGATGTCAAACATTTACTTTATTTATTTATTTTTTTAGGCCCCACCACACAGGTTACAGGATCTTAGCTCCCTGGCCATGGACTGAGCCTGGGCTCCCGGCGGCGAAAGCATGGAGTCCCAGCCACTGGACCTCCAGAGCATTCCCTAAATGTTTACTCTGAACGTAACTGACCTTAACTGTACAATACATTTGAAGTCTCTGTTGAGTTTTCTCTTTTGCCTCTTAAAAGAGCAGCTCTCTCGGGTGACCTCTTAAGAGTCTAAAACTGGCATTTTCCTCATATGATAATGAGGGTGATAAAGACGATTTATAGTGCCGTCGTAAGAATTAAAACAGTTAATACATGCAGCGACCTTAGAACAGTGCCTGGCATACTGTGGGGTCTTAACCAAGCGTGATGATATGCCTGGGTATGTGTGTCCCTAGCTCATGTGTCTAAGCCAAGCAGAAACTCGCAGTCGAACTATATTAGGAAAGACAATAAGGATGTGAAGATTTGCTCTACTTCCTCCTCTCCGAAAGGTGGCTTTCTGAGGCGTGACAACCGTATCTTCTCTTTGGGCACATGCAGTAATTGTCAAGTAACTGTCACTGTCGCTTTTAAAAAGACCTGCAATGCAAATCTCAGTGGAAGGCTCTAGAAATATAAGCTGAGTTGAGGCTACGGAAAAAGCCAGTTGGGAGACAAGGCCTCAAAAATATTCCTATCTCTCTGTGAAAACATGACCCACTTTATTTCTTGAACATTTTCATGCCTTTTGAGTGAGATTTTTTTTTTCTGCTCTTCTTGCTTTTTCTGAAACAAAAACCTGTCTCCCATCTCATGACAGTCTCCACTTTCTCTCTTCAAGACTGAGGGACTTCAGGTGTGTCTAATGCGACTGGATTTATTTGAGAAGCTCAAGCACTAATTTGTTTATTCCATTCACTTCGACAGCACGCCCATTACCCCAGGATTCTGAGCACATATAAATGATCTGCTCAGGGTTGGCAAACAAGAGCTGGTGATGGATGGAGAGCAAGCAGACAGTCTAAAAGCATTTGTCAAAAGGGCTCTTCCGTCCCAGAAGTGCTTGGTTAAGCAGGTTAGTCTTGCAGTTTGCTTGGATCCTGACATTTTAGCTTCACACTGCTTGCTTTTTATTTAACATACACCAGGAGGAATCCCTGGGTGAGAGGGGCATCAGAAATGGGCCCTCACAGGGTCAGGGCGGGTACCCAGAGGTGACACGTGCCCCTGACCACTCGACAAAGCCCTGGCCGCTGTCTACGCCATATTTTATGATTCACAAAGGGAAAGGCTCTGGGAGGTGGATGAATCGGTGTGCCTTGGAAGGTCTCTAGTAGGTCAACCTGCTTCGAGGAGGAAATAAAGAAAGACGCTGGTCTCCACGAAGAGGGGATCAGAAAGGAACAAAGCAGAGAGGAACCCAGCCTGAGGATTCACCAGAGGTTCCCACTCAGGAGAAGTGTGCTGGCATCAGAGCCAGCGAAGAGGGAGGAGGATGCCGGCCCTGGCCCTCCTTTCAAGTCCCTCCTCGGCTCAGGAGGCCGCTCGCTGTCCTTGTCACTCGCTGGCTGTCGGCCTTGGAGCAGGTCACGTCCTCTCGCCGCACCTCTGTTTTCCTATTTGTAAAGTGAGGAAGTTGACTTGCAGTGAAGAGTCCTCCCAGGGTGAACCCCTGGGAGGCAGCAGGGAGGAACAGGGTAAGAAAGGCTGGCCAGTCAGCAAGTGCATGTTTTGCCAGCTAAAGGGAGTTCTGCTAGAGGGAACGACGTGGGGTTTACTCTCCTGGGTGATTTCCAATGTGCTTTTTCTCCAGCCAGGCTTTCCCCACTGATGCAGTTGGGTCTAGGTTCCAGATCTCAGCAGTCTCTCCCATGAAGGTTCAGGAAACAAACTGCCAACATAAGGAGATCCAACCAGGCCATCCTAAAGGAAATCGACCCTGAATATTTCCTGGAAGGACTGATGCTGAAGCTGAAGCTCCAATACTCTGGCCACCTGATACAAAGAGCTGACTCATTGGAAAAGACCTTGATGCTGGGAAAGACTGAAGGTGGGAGGAAAAGGGGACGACAGAGGATGAGATGGTTGGATGGCATCACTGACTTGATGGACATGACTTTGAACAAACTCTGGGAGACTGTGAAGGACAGGGAAGCCTGGTGTGCTGCTGTCCCTGGGGTCCCAAAGAGTTGGATACGACTTAGCAGCTGAACAACAACCTTCCTTAAGGCTGTTTGCTCTGCCAGCTTATGGGGGAGGGTGGGGGGCAGCGGTTCATTGTGTCTCCAGGCCATTTATCCCAACGGACTTCCACAAAATCTGTTGGGATAAAGGGACTGATTTGAGAAAAGCATCATCAGAACAATGTGGCTTTGAGTGGGGCACTCAGCCCAAAGAGCTCTCTAAACAGAAAATACCCCTTTCTGCAGCAAGGAAACAGAGACCTGCTCATATAAATGCAGGGGTGGGATCAGCCAGATTTGATTCTGAATGGAAAACATCTTTTGACATTTGCAGTAGGTCTGGGAGCCACAAATAAATGATGAACAGAGCAAGAGGGGAAGAGGTGACTTTGCCTTTTTGAAGGGACTTGTGTCAGGGATGCAGGTGAGTGGAGACCCCAAACACAGCGAGAGTGTAAATGGGCTGAACACCAGCTCGCTTCCCAGCGCAGCAGATGGCAGAGGAGACTGAAAGAGAATGAAGCCTAAAGGGGTCACCAGATGCTTTTTGGTTTCCCTTAGTGATCAAGACGGATCTTCATGGGCCAATCAGCCTTTCCATCTAACGTGGAGATTTTACAGATACTTACTCCTGCAGCAGGGAGAGAAGTCACCCCTTGAAAAAAAGACAAAATGTCAGTTGCTCAGTTATGTGTCCTACTCTTTGTGACCCCCAAGGACTGTAGCCCGCCAGGCTCCTCTGTCCATGGGATTCTCCAGGCACCAGTGCTGGAGCGGGTAGCCATTCCCTTCTCCAGGGAATCTTCCCAACCACATCAGACCTGGGTCTCCCACATTGCAGGCCACCACGGAAGGCCCCATAAATCCTTGTTATTAACTGTGCCAGGGGCATCGCCAGTGGGTCAGTGGCAAAGAATCCGTCTTCCAGCGCAGGAGACTCAGAAGATGTGGGTTTGATCCTTGGATCAGGAAGATCCCCTGGAGGAGGGAATGGCAACCGACTCCAGTCTTCTTGCCTGAGAAATCCCATGGACAGAGGAGCCTGGCGATCTACAGTCCATGGGGTTGCAAAGGGTCAGACACGGCTGAGCGACTAAACAGCTTCAAGTGGGCCAGAGCCGTGTGCAAATAAGTGGACTCACTGCTTGTTGAAAAAACAAACCAGAGACAGCTCTGCATTCCTTCCCATCTGTGTCTAGATCAATGACTTAGAGAATTCCACAAACTGCTAAAACTTACCTTTTTCCTTAAAAATTTCCATTCCCCTGACAGAAAGCCCACTGCCAGGCAGACTTTCACTTCCTGGGGATCCACAAATAGGGAGATTGTTTTGGACTATGATGTCATGGACAGGGAAGCCTGGCGTGCTGCAGTCCACGGGGTCACACAGAGTCAGACACGGCTGAGCAACTGAATGACAGCATGATGTCATTGGGTGGGTGGAAGGCACTCCTGGGCCAGAGTAAGATTTGCGTCTAAGCTGAGCCTTGTCAGCTTGGTATCTGTGAGGCCCTGGGGGTGGGAGAGGATTAAGTTCATGCTCTTGATCTTCAGTTTCTTCATCTGTCAAATGGGCTAATAACACTTATTTACTACCTCACATGGGGACCCTGGGGAGCAAACATGATGGTGAAGTTCGTGAAGATGACTCGGAAAGCTTAAACACAGGTCGTATGTTCATGACACTTTGGTTACTAGTGGATGCTCATCGGGCGCCTGTTGAGTGAAAGACTGTGAAGGCCAGAAAGAATAATAAAAGGAGCACTCCATCTGCTTATGTTTCCTCCACATCCCTGCCACTAATGCCACAGTTCAGCTTTTCAGGAGATTCCGGTCGCCACTGGCCAAGGCCGAGGCCCCTGCCTTCTGCCCGGTGTCTCCCGCGAGCCCCGCGTCCTCTTCCCCGAAGCCCGAGCGTCCTGGAGCCCGCGGACCCCTTCACCAGCTCCCTGGTCGCTGGGGCGGGGGCCCGGGCCAGCCTCGCGCGGGCGCCTCCCGCTGCTCTGCCCGGGCTCGCCCGCTTCCCGGGGGCGGCAGGGCGGGAGGGGCTCCAAGGGAGGGGAGCGGGGCGGCGGCCTCCCGGGCCCGGCGCCCCTCGGGAGGACCCTGGCCCCCACGCCGCCCTCCGGCTCAGGGTCGGCTCTGGGGGCCGCCGGTGGCCCGCGGCTTCCTGGCTTCCTGGACAGGGAGTCGGGACGTCCCCGCCCCGGGATGCGGTCCGCCTTCCCCCGCGCCCCCGCGCCTCGCCTCTCCCTCCCTCGCTTCCTTCCTTCCAGGTTTTCCTGCCAGCTTCCTTCCTGCCGGGTGTCGCCCAGATCCATCCTGCCTGTGGTGTGTCCTCGGCTCCCAGCCTTCAGGGTGAAGACGGGACGGGACCACCGGCTGCCTCCCAGGGGGACGCCTGGGCGCTCTCTGCCTCTAGCAGCCCCGGATCGCTCTGTCCCTGCATAGGAGGGTCAGTGTTTACCAACAAGCACTCATTCAAGGAAATTACTTAGATTATTTTAAAATTATTTGGAATATATATATATATATATATATATATATATATATATATATAATGCATATTGTATATGACCAGCCCTGGCCAATTTTCAAGAAAATGGAATTACTAAAAGTCTTCAGAATAAATGGGTGTGCAGTGTTCGTGTATGCTTGTGTATAAAACCAGATATCATCGCACATACACAGTCTTACCATGGTTTTTCAGATGAGGATTCGAAAAAACAGAAAGGTCACATAACATTCCTGGAGCCACACAAGTAGTTAACGGTGGTGCGTGTGTGCCAAGTTACTTCAGTCGTGTCTGACCCTTTGCGACCCCGTGGACTGTAGCCCGCCAGGCTCCTCTGTGCATGGGATTCTCCAGGTAAGAATGCACAGCGGGTTGCCACGCCCTCCTCCAGGGGATCGTCCAGACCCAGGGATGGAACCCGAATCTCGCACTGCTCCTGCATTGGGAGGTGGGCTCTTTATCTCTGGTGCTACCAGTTAATGGTGGTGCCAGGGTTCAAATCAAGATTCTTTTTCTTTAAGAGAATTTAAGCATTGAATGTTACATCCTTAGTGGTTTTTATGCTAAAGCAATATCCTTTTTTGTATATGAAAGTGAAAGTCACTCAGTCATGTCCGACTCTTTGCTACCCCAAGGACTACATAGTCCATGGAATTCTCCAGACCAGAATGCTGGAGATCTTCCCAACACAGGGACTGAAGCCAGGTCTCCCACACTGCAGGCGGATTCTTTACCCTCCGAGCCACGAGGGGTATATTTACCACTAAAACAGGGAAGGGGTGAAGGAAACATGGGGAAAGGCACACAATTAAAAGTAGGCGAGGCACTTGCTGCAACGCAGGTGGGCTTAGAAACCATTAGGCCGAGTGTTACAGGGCAGATGCAGAAGCAGGGAGGTGCCTGGCTCCACTCACCCGAGGGGCCCAGGGCAGCAGGTCCATGGAGACGGGAGTGGAGCAGAGACTCCCAGGGATGGCGAGGCAGGAATCGGGAGCCGCTGTTTCGTGGGTACTGGTTTCTCTTCAGGATGACGAGAAAGTTCTGGAAATGGAGGCTGGTGCTTGCACAGCAGTGTGAATGTACTTAATGCCCCTGGACGGCACACCTTACGACAGCTCCCGTGGTAAATATGGTGTATATTTTACCATCATTGAAAGAGGAAATGAAATGTAAATGGGGAGGAATGCCGTAACAGTTTCATAATCCTGGACAAGAGCTTTCTCCCAAGGCAGCCAGAGAGGCCTCAGGCGTGATTGAGGGCTCTGCCATTCGCTCTCAGCAAACAGAGTTTCATTAATCACAGCCCACCCCCTTCCACAGCTCTGACCAGGCTGGCGACTGCTTGGGACAACTACTGTTGACAGAGCAAAATTAATGGGAGATGGGGGGACGTATATCTTAAAATCCTCTCAACAGTAAGGAATTATGCAAAGTAAATGCGTGACATCTAGGATCAGTTTAACCAGGGTTAAATACACTCTGCGTGGAGTAAAACCAGAGCCGCTTGAAACGCCGAGGCTCATGTGACCCTCCAGCTGCCAGCCTCACCGGTCAGAGTGCAGGACAGTCGTCCCGCTCGGCCAGAAATTGCTATTGTTGCTGTTTGTTTGTTTTTCGGCCGCACTGTGTGGCATGTGGGAATCTTAGTTCCCCTGACCAAGGATCGAACCCGTGGCCCCTGCATTGGAAACGTGGTGTCTTAACAACTGAAGCGCCAGGGAAGTCCCCAGAAACTGTTCTGTTTGACCCGCAACCCTGTTTATCTTGTCAATATTTTAAAATCTGGTTATTTCTTCCAAACGTCTGGGTTTCTAACTTTTCTTGAATAATCTGAAGGTCCATTAACCTGGTCCCTGCACACCTACACAGCAGATGGGCATGTGACATTAAGGTTTCTCTCCCGTACTGGCATCACTCAACTCACGTTCAGCAGCCCAAACCCAGTTCTTTCCCTCCAAGGCTGTGCTCTTAACCACGGTGGCCCGTGGACTTCTCTAAATGTAATAATATCACAACAGAGTTGTAACCAAGAGGTGAGTCCACTATTAGGAGAAGGAACGTCAAGGAGGGTGTGGCATCTGACCTGGGCCAGATGACCTTCAATTACAGTTGACCCTCGAGAAGTGTGGGGGTTGATTTGCGTGTAGTTTATAGTCGGTCTTCCCCGCCTGAGGTTCCTCCACACCCGTGGATTCAGCCAGTGGCAGACTGTAGTGTCGCCAGTAACACCGACTCTTGAAAAATATCCACATACAGGTGGACACATGCAGTTCAAACCTGTGTTTCTTAAGGGTCAACTGTACTAGGACTCAAGGAGAGGGCATTTGAGAATGTTCAAGTACTAGCAGGTGTGGAGTCAAAAAGGCATAGGATTTGTTTGGGGAGGACAAGAAATTTGTGTTTGGATAGAATTGCTGAATAGAAAGAATAGAAATAAACTTGGAAAGAAAATCTGAGGTCAGATCACAGGAGGTCTTAAATGCTAGGTAAAGGAGTTTGAACTTGCTGGGAAAAAAGCAATACAACTTTTAAGCAGAGGAGAAAGAGGAAAGTCCGTGTCTTAGAATAAGCCAGCCAAGTGTGTGAAGACCAGGTGAGATTGGGGACCGTCTGGTCAGGAAGACGGATCAGGAGCTCTGACAAGGGCAGTGGTGGTGGAATGGAAAAGCAGGAAGGAGCAGTCATTTCAGGGGTAGAATGGATGATATTTGCAGTGAATATGGGAGGGGACGGGAGGGGGTTGGGAGGAAAGAATAACAGATAACTCAATCTGGTGAAAAGTCTAGATAATTCTTTATTTTCTTACAATTTATACTTTGTTGCTTTTTCTAACACTTATCTTTGATCCCCAGACAGGAGTCAAAAAAGGAATTTGACTGCAGTCTTTTTGGTGAAATTCAATGAATGCCAGTGGAACAAAGCTGCTCAAATTATGAGCTGTAAAGCTTCAAATCTCTTCTCCCAATGAAAATCTCATTAGCCTGCCATTTGAAAAGTGGTACATTCAAATTTGACTTTGTTTGGTTTGTATGGTTTGAACCCTTTAAAGTGATCGTTTTTTTTTTTTAGGAGTGTAGCGGGAAGCCTGAAATTTCAATTAGATAATCCAGAGGTTTACCTGTTGGAGGAGAGAAGGTATTATCTTTCTGTTGCTAGGTGATGGGTCTCTAAAGCAATCGTTCAGTCTTAGAGGATCAGAGCTCTTTTAAAATTCCTTTTCTTTTGAAAACAAACATCAATTTCAAACCAACCCCAAAGGCCTTGCTCTTGTTCTGTAAGGAATAAAGCAACCTGTCATAAATCCACCCAGCTTTCTGCTCACCCCTTCCTCAAACTAGAGAGCCCCGATTTATATGAATGGCCAGCTTTCCTGTAAACACAGGATGTGGACAGGAATAACGATGACCAAGATCAATGCTAGGAGTCATCCTCCCTGCTTTGAATGCAATTCGCTGGTGTGTGTACTACTTTTCTCCCTGCTGATGGGTGGTGTGATGATCAGTTTGGTCAAACACGAGTCCAGATACTGCTCTGAAGGTATGTTTTAGATGTGTGTGTGCGCTCAGTCATGTCCGACTCTTTGCGACTCCATGGACTGTAGCCCACCAGGCTCCTCTGTCCATGGGGTTTCCCAGGCAAGAATACTGAAGTGGGTTGCCATTTCCTCCTCCTAGGGATCTTCCCGATTCAGGGATGAAACCCTGGTCTCCAGTGTCTCCTGCATTGGCAAGCAGATTCTTTACCACTGCACCACCGGAAATCCCTTTTTATTTTAGATGTGCTTAACATTTAAAACAGTAGACGTTGAGCAAAGTGGATTATTTTCCATAATTTGAGTGAGACTCGTCCAGTCAGTTGAAAGCCTTAAGAGCAAAACTGAGGTCACCCTCAAAGAAGAAATCACCCTCAAGAATGCAATGCAAAAAGCTTGCTTGAGTTTCCAGCCTGCTGACCTGGACAGCCTTGACTTAACTTCAATATCGACTCATCAGAATCCAGCCTGCAACCTGTCCTACAGATTTCAGACTTGCCAGCTCCCACAGTGGCGTGAGCCCGTTCCTTGCAGTCTCTCTCTCTAAAATACCTGCGTCTATATCCATATCCACATATCTATACATATTGGTTCTATTTCTCTGGAGAGCCCTAGTACAGGGGGAAAAACTAAAGCTCACACGGCCTAACTTGTTCAAGGTTACACAGATGATACGTATTAAGTGGTAGAAGCAGGGAGGGAAAGGAAGTGAGGTCTGCCCTCCTAATGAGTGGACTATACTCCTCCTGTCCAAGGATAGAGAGTTACTTGTAAAAAAAATATTCAAACTCAGTAACAAAGCCCAGATGAAACAAGATCTTAAATGTAATTTTCAAATAAAGAGATGCAGGTGCCAGAGGAGATTCTTTGGGTTTTTACCTTGGGCTTCCCTAGTGGCTCAGATGGTAAAGAATCTGCCTGCAGTGCAGGAGACCTGGGTTCTATCCCTGGGTGGGGAAGATCCCATGGAGAAGAAAATGGCAACCCACTCCAGTATTCTTGCCTGGAGAATCCCATGGACGGAGGANGATGCAGGTGCCAGAGGAGATTCTTTGGGTTTTTACCTTGGGCTTCCCTAGTGGCTCAGATGGTAAAGAATCTGCCTGCAGTGCAGGAGACCTGGGTTCTATCCCTGGGTGGGGAAGATCCCATGGAGAAGAAAATGGCAACCCACTCCAGTATTCTTGCCTGGAGAATCCCATGGACGGAGGAAACCGGCGGCGAGGTCACAAAGAATCGGAGGCGACTTAGCAACTAACACACACAGTTGCTCTTAGTTCTCGTCTGAGTCGGCCCAGGAGGTATATTGTTCTTTTTCCTGAGCCTCTTTCTTGATCCTGGTCTCCGTGTGTTCCAGATCTGAAACCCTCTCCCTACAAGTGGTTCTAACAGTGATTCCCTCATACTTTTGGCTTAAGCAAGAGGATGATAGTGTAGGCTTGAGTTCTGGGAGAGAGAGATTCACAACAGAATCACAGACATCATTCTCTTCTCTTAAAAGTGCAGGGGTTTGGTTCCATGGAGATTAGGGGTGTATATGAAATTTATGAGGCCACTTTAAACTGGCTTAAGATCTCCAGGTGCCAGACTGCATGAAGGGTAGTGATGCAAGAAGGTACAATCTTCCCTGGACTCTGTTCACTGGGGACAGTGAATAGATTGAGCGTATCTGAGTGTTTATGGATTAGGGGCCCAGGAGCAAAGAAGGGAACTTCTCTTACAGCATTTTCTGGGAGATTCTCACCTAAAAACCTATATCCTGTAATGGGATACTGGGGTGGTTGTTTGCACAAAGGGCCCTAATAATTTCCTTTTCTGCCCTCTCACACCGACTCTGGGCTTGGGTGTCGAGTTGCTTTGGTCAACNACTTCTCTTACAGCATTTTCTGGGAGATTCTCACCTAAAAACCTATATCCTGTAATGGGATACTGGGGTGGTTGTTTGCACAAAGGGCCCTAATAATTTCCTTTTCTGCCCTCTCACACCGACTCTGGGCTTGGGTGTCGAGTTGCTTTGGTCAACAGGACACAGTCACAGACTCAAACAGTAACCGAACACTGGGACTTGCTCTCTGTTTTGTGGAACCCCGAGGCCACCATGTGAGGATGTCCAGGTTAGCCTTCTGGAGGGTGAGGAGTCACACGGAGAAGAGGTGAGCCGTTCCGGCTGTGGGGGCCCTGGACGCACCAGGCTTCCAACCAGCAGGCCTGTGAGTGGGGCCCTCTCACCAGGTGACTGCAGCTGGGAGAATGCCCAACAAAGATCAGCTGAGCCAGCTGAGGAGACGCTCCCAGCTGATGCACAGAATTGTGAGCTACTGGGGGTGCTTTAAGCTCCTCCTTTTCAGGGAAGTTTGTTATCCAGCATGAGCTAACCGATAGATACTAGTGCCCTTCAATAAATAAAGACGGCATTTCCTCTTAACAAGTTTAGAAATACGTCGATCAGCTTCAACAGACCCAAGATGTGCACGAGCTGTTAGCCTTATGACAGGAATCTGAACTCATTTCTTTTCTATACTTTATTATATGGGCTTTCTTGGTGGCTCAGAAATGGTAAAGAATCTGCCTGTAATGCATGTTCGATCCCTGGGTCAGAAAGATTCCCTGGAGAAGGGAATGGCTACCCACTCCAGTATTCTTGCCTGGAGAATTCGAAGGACAGAGGAGCCTGGTGGGTCACAGTCCATGGGGTCACAAAGAGTCAGACACAACTNTATTTTATTATATGGGCTTTCTTGGTGGCTCAGAAATGGTAAAGAATATGCCTGTAATGCATGTTCGATCCCTGGGTCAGAAAGATTCCCTGGAGAAGGGAATGGCTACCCACTCCAGTATTCTTGCCTGGAGAATTCGAAGGACAGAGGAGCCTGGTGGGTCACAGTCCATGGGGTCACAAAGAGTCAGACACAACTAAGCAACCTTATCTGATTTATGATTTATGCTTCAACAAGCCAACTGTTACGACACGCTGATACCAAAGCAGAGCAGCTTTCTCTAAAGCCAAATTTCAACAATTAAGCATATTTCATAGTGAAGTTTAGTTTCCTTTGTATCTTGATGTCAGTGTGGTGGAGGCCATAGTGATATCAGTATCAATAATGTTTAGAATTTACATAGTATTTCACGTTTCCAAAAATATCCAACTGTTGTTAGACAATTTCAATAATCTTTTTGAAAGTGGACACGTACTCTAATATGCCACCAGAATATAAACTCTATAAAAGCAGTTCTATTGCCTATTTGGAGAAGGGAATGGCTACCCACTCCAGTATTCTTGCCTGGAGAATTCGAAGGACAGAGGAGCCTGGTGGGTCACAGTCCATGGGGTCACAAAGAGTCAGACACAACTGAGCAACTAACACTTTCACACCTTATCTGATTTATGATTCATGCTTCAACAAGCCAACTGTTACGACACACTGATACCAAAGCAGAGCAGCTTTCTCTAAAGCAAAATTTCAACAATTAAGCATATTTCATAGTGAAGTTTAGAGTTTCCTTTGTATCTTGATGTCAGTATGATGGAGGCCATAGTGATATCAATATCAATAATGTTTAGAATTTACACGGTATTTCACGTTTCCAAAAATATCCAACTGTTGTTAGACAATTTCAATAATCTTTCTGAAAGTGGACACGTACTCTAATATGCCACCAGAATATAAACTCTATAAAAGCAGTTCTATTGCCTATTCGGTTCATTAATTCTCCATAGCATCTAAACCTGGAACATAGTCAGTGCTTAACAAATATTTGTTTAATGAAAAAATGAATGAATGATTGCTGCTGCTGCTAAGTCACTTCAGTCGTGTCCGACTCTGTGTGACCCCATAGATGGCAGCCCACCAGGCTCCCCCGTCCCTGGGATTCTCCAGGCAAGAATACTGGAGTGGGTTGCCATTTCCTTCTCCAATGCATGAAAGAGAAAAGTGAAAGTGAAGTCGCTCAGTCTGTCCGACTGTTAGCGACCCCATGGACTGCAGCCCACCAGGCTCCTCCGTCCATTGGATTTTCCAGGCAAGAGTACTGGGGTGGGGTGCCATTGCCTTCCCCCGAATGAATGATTAGGGACCCAGAAGACTTGATTAAGTGTGTAGCTGTCTTTTGTTTGCTGTAAAACATTTTTTCACATTTTCTATTCCCTAACAAATGGATTTGTGCCTTCACTCTACTTAATTATCTTTCCAGCAAGACCACTTATGCTAAAATATTAAAGTAACTTGTTTTTAGAAGTAATATATTAATTTTTCTTTGGTTCTGAAAATCATCAATCATTTTCAAAGAGTTCTAGAAAACCCACTATATTATCTCTATTATATTATCTCTTTATATATTTTCTAATCTAACAAGGAAGAGTCCTCCAAGACCTGTAATAACTGATAAGGCCCCTGGTTATGCAATCTGAAAGCACAAACCACGATGGTGAGCAGCGTCATCTTCATCTGAGTGAATGCCAGTCCCAGTCTCAGGCATGGGCTGTTGCTTTAAGGAAAGGTATTGGGAAGACCTGAAGGACTTTGGGCTGTGGTTTAATCAGAAATTTTTAAAAGGCTGTTGAGTCCCAGTGGTGAAGGCAATGATAACACAACTGAATCCTTAGTCCTGCTTGCACATGTGAATCGCTCTGGGCATTGAAAAATATTCGATATGATATATGGGTATGGTTTGATGTTGTCAGTATTCCAGATTTTAACTACGCTAACAGGTGTATATTAGGAGCTTCTGTGGTGGCACAGATGGTAAAGAATCTGCCTGCAGTGCAGGAGACCCAGGTTCCATCACTGGGTTGGGAAGATCCCTGGAGAAGGGAATGGTTACCCACTCTAGTATCCTTGCCTGGAAAATCCCATGGACAGAGGAGCCTGGTGGGCTACAGTCCATGGGGTCCCAAAGAGTCAGACACGACTGAACGACTAACAAACACATGTGGAGACTCTGCTCAGTTTTTCTGTAAACCTGAAACTGCTTCAACAAACAAAGTCTATTGATTAAAAGAAAGAAAACACACAGAGACACACACGCCCAAACACTGGGATACCGATGGCTGATCCGCAGGGCAAATGTATCAACATTTCTGAGGCTGGGGCTTGGGTATCTGATTTTTTAAAGTTCCCTAAGAGGCTTCTAATGTGCCACCAGCATTGTGAAGAATTGCCTTAAAAGGACGGCAGCTTTTCTGACTAATGTAAATAGCCCCTTGATTGCAAATGGGTAAAGAAACTTGATTTTGCTTTAAAACATCTATGAGATCTTGAGTGGAAATGGTATATAGAGGTGCTGCAGGTCCAGAATCGAGCTCTTGTCTGGAAATAGCAAAGGACTACTACGTGTTGCATTGATCACTGTTGTGCTTACTGCCAATTGCCTAAAGAAAGCCTGGCGGCAATCAGCCATCTCCTTATTTTATTAGAGCTGCAGCTGCCTGTCAGTACAAGATAATGGGCTTGAATATAGCAACTGTGAGCACAATGAGTTCAAGGAGGCTACCTCCTTCCCCCAACTCGTGTACAGTGAGCTAGTCTGGGGGTTGGCTGAGGGTCCTAACTGCGTTAATAACCAAGCATCCTTCACAATAAACTGCAGACAGGATCCTAATTAATGAGCTCGATTCATCGGAAGCAGAATCCACCTGCTGCGTAAGAGGGACGTGTATCCATCAAGCCAAGTGAAACGCGGAGCCTGCAGAACCTGTTAACGCCATTGAACGTCTTTTATCGGAGGCTTCCAGAGCACCTTATAAACATTAACTCTCACTGCACTCTTGGGAAAGTTACTGATAAGAAGCCGGCGATCGAGCCGGTAAGCTCAGCCTTCGATTTCTCCAGATCTGGCTGGCAGCAGCAGGGTGGGGTCTCGGGGGACCCTCCGGGCTCTCCTCACAGCCCAGGGGGTGGGGTGGAGGAGGATGGCGGGGGGCCTGCGGATTGGTGCGGGAAACAGTGTAGAAACTGGGTGCTTCCGGTTCCAGCTCAAAGCGAATCTCAGCTTTCAGGGTCTCCATTGCGAAATGAAGATGAGGCGTCTTCTTCCTGGTTTCAAATGACGGAGACGGATGATCTTTTTCAGGGGCTCTGCTTGCTCCTTCCAGGCTTGAAGTGTGGTTCCCGCCCCTCCCCACCCCACCCAAGCAAATCCAGTATGCAGGAGAGAGTAAAGGGTCAGCTAGATCACAGTCCAGTCTCTATCGTGTGACCTCAGGCTAAGGACTCAGCTTCCCTGGGCTGGAGTCTGCCCAAGCCCCCGGGTGGGGCTTACAGTAAGCACCGCTCGGAGGACCGGGATGGGGGCGGAGACGCGGAGCAGGGCATGCTCGCCAGGATGCCACGCGTGTGCGCGCCGTGCGGACTTGTGCCCTCTGCAGACAGTGGCGAGGGCGCAGCCCTCCGCACATGGGACTGCTCTGCCTGTTAGGGTTTCCTGAGGTGGCAGCGTGAGAATAGAGTAGGGAGATGGGTTAGGAGCCCACTGGAGTCCAGTCAAGGGGGCCTGCGGCCTAGACCTGAGCAGCGGGTGGACCCGAGCGCTGTGCCGTTTGCGCCCGTGTGGGGTCTCGGCCGCCTGCCTTTCGGCTCTTGTTCTGTCCCACCCACGGGTTTCCCAGTATTTTCATTGCCTAAGTCCGCTGCTGCAAAGTACCGCAAACTGGGGGCTTCACACACCAGAAATGCATTTCTCTCGCAGTTCTGGAGGCTGGAAGTCTGACATCCAGACCGCTTCTGACGTTTCAGGGAAGAATGTGTTTCCTGTTTCCCTCCCGGCTTCCGGTTGCTGCCGGCAACCCCTGGCGTCCCCTGATCTGTACACACATCACTCCAGTCTCTGCCTCCGTCTTATATGACCTTCCTTGTGTCTCTCAGTGTCCAGATTTCTCTTATTCGGACACCACTCCTTGGATTAGATCCTTGGATCTGATCCAATGGCTTCATCGTAATTTGATGACATCTTCGAAGACCTATTTCCAAGTCGGCTTACGTTCACAGGCATGGATCCTGGAAACAGCCTGTGCCGACACTCCCCAAGAGGTCGGATCACAGCGCTGATAATTCAGTGGTCAGCAGTGTCCTTTCACCTTCATGAATTTTACTGCCATCACCCCCTAATTGCCTTCTTCCCTCCAAGCAGTGTGGGAAGGCATGGGGATCTTAGCTCACATGATGACGTAATTCCCTCAGGAATCGAGTGAGCCGAGTGTTTGAACTTCAAAAACAGTGTCAGTCGCTCAGTCGTGTCTGACTCTTTGCAACCCCATGGACTGTAGCCGGCCCAGCTCCTCTGTTCATGGAATTCTCCAGGCAAGAATACTGGAGTGGGTAGCCATTCCCTTCTCCAGGGGATCTTCCCGACCCAGGGACCAAACCCGGGTCTCCTGCATTGCAGGGAGACTCTTTACCATCTAAGTCACCAGGGAACTTCAGAGGGGCTTGGAAAACCCGGGTCAGCCTCCAACAGGCTTCAGAGGAGGAGACAAGGACTCCTCAACCAGCCCTTCCTGGCAAACTTCAGCTGACTTCCTCCTTGCTACTTAACAGGGCTTCAGGCCATTAGGACTGATGCCTTATCGTCTAACCACAGATGTTTTTCCTGGGGCTTCTAGAAATAACTTATCACTCTTGCTGATATTAAATACACACTTTTACAACAAACACAGTTCGAATGCTTCAAAAGCAGCCTTTAAAGAGCATCCTCAGCACCAGGATTACTACGTCCTCCCGAAACACGTATTACCAACGACTGGCAATTGACTTGAACTTTTTTCCAAACATACAGAAAAGAGCACCATTAAAATATTTCTTTTTGACATACAATTAAACTTATCAGTGACCTCCCAGCTGGGGAGAACATTATGAAGGTTCCTCTCAGGGGCACTGGCCTACCTGGGGATTTTCTGATTTCCCCAGATCAGTAACATGGACCTGATTATAACTGGTGAGAAATGGGCATGAGAGAGAGGGAGAAGTAGAAGATGACGTGGATTTTCTGGCTGGAATATTTAATGGCCATTCTGACATTTCAACCAACAGTACGTAGGAGCAGGAGTTTGTATGTGCGTGATGGGAGGGGCCAAAATGAGTTCACATGTAAGCATGTTGAATTTGAAATGCATCTGGAACATCTAAGGGGAGCAGTCCAGAAGACCAGGAGCTCTGGGTGCCAAGATCTGGCGTGAGATCTCTGCTGCGTGTGATGGAAAAGGCCAGAACAGTTGCAATCACTCAGAAAGCGTGCAGTGGGAATAAAAGAGAGCTGGGGTTGGCACTGGACTCAGCACGCGGGAGCACGGGGGAGCGGCCGCAAAGGCCTTGAAGAGGGGTGGGGCTGAGCCCTCTGACAGCAGGTGAACGGGGGTCTGGTGTGACCGGGAGAGGGGCAGAAGCAACCTAAAGGAGGGGGAGGGGTGAGGTGGGAGAGCCGGCTGCTCGAGGGCCAGCCAGGTGAGAACTCAGAAGCATTTTAGGAAAGGGATGGTTGCCGATTGAGCGGAGAAGATGCAACTCTGCAGACAGTGTTTGGGGAGTGAAAAACAAGCTTCCATAAAATGCACAAAGCTATTTGAAGAATATTGACTGGAAAGTGGTGAGAGAGAGAGAGAGAGAGAGCTGGGGGAAGAAAAGAAAAACAAAAAGCAAAATAACTGGGTTTGAACGTCCAGGAAAGAAAGAGACAGGAGGGTGAACGCAGTTAACGCCTGAGAAGGTGAGAGGCTGGGATCAGAGGCTGGGGCTAAGCTCATGTCTTTTTCTTTCTTTCTTTTGTTTTGCTTTTTAAAAAAAAAAATCGTGATGAAATACACTTAATAGAAAAGTTACCATTTTAACCATTTGAAAGTATACAGCTCAATGGCAGTAAGTACATTCACGTTGTTGGGCAACCATCACCACCATCCATGCCCAGAATTCTCATCTTGCAAAACTGAAACTCTTCTTATTAAACAATAACTCCCTCCTTATCCCTCTCCCCAGCCCCTAGAAACCACCATTCTATTTTCTGTCTCTCTGAGTTAGACTATTCCAGGTACTGCATGTAAACAAAATCATACAATATTTATCCAAGACTGGGTTACTTCACTTTGCATAATGTCCTCAAGGTACATCTATTTGTAGTGTATGTCAGAATTCCTTTCCTTTTTAAGGCTGAATAAAATTCCATTGTGTGTATCAGTTCAGTTCAGTTCAGTTGCTCAGTTGTATCTGACTCTTTGCGACCCCATGAACCACAGCACGCCAGGCCTCTGTCTATCACCATCTCCTGGAGTTTACTCAAACTCATGCCCATTGAGTTGGTGATGCCATCCAACCATCTTGTCCTCTGTTGTCCCCTTCTCCTCCTGCCCTCAATCCCTTCCAGCATCAGGGTCTCTTACAATGAGTCAGCTCTTCACATCAGGTAGACAAAGTATTGTTTCATCTTCAGCATCAGTCCTTTCAATGAACACCCAGGGCTGATAGCCTTTAGGATGGACTGGTTGGATCTCCTTGCAGTCCAAGGGACTCTCAAGAGTCTTCTCCAACACCACAGTTTAAAAGCATCAATTCTTTAGCACTCGCTCAGCTTTCTTTATAGTCCAACTCTCACAGCCATACATGACCACTGGAAAAGCCATAGCCTTGACTAGATGGACCTTTGTTGGCAAAGTAATGTCTCTGCTTTTGAATATGCTGTCTAGATTGGTCATAACTTTTCTTCCAAGGAGTAAGCATCTTTTAATTTCATGGCTGCAGTCACCATCTACAGTGATTTTGGAGCCCCCAAAAATAAAGTCTGACACTGTTTCCACTGTTTCCCCATCTATTTGCCGTGAAGTGATGGGACCAGATGCCATGATCTTCGTTTTCTGAATGTTGAGCTTTAAGCCAACTTTTTCACTCTCCTCTTTCACTTTCATCAAGAGGCTTTTTAGTTCCTCTTCACTTTCTGCCATAAGGGTGGTGTCATCTGCATATCTGAGGTTATTGATATTTCTCCCGGCAGTCTTGATTCCAGCTTGTGCTTTATCCAGCCTAGAGTTTCCCATGATGTACTCTGCATATAAGTTAAATAAGCAGGGTGACAGTATACAGCCTTGACGTACTCCTTTTCCTATTCGGAACAAGTCTGTTCCATGTCCAGTTCTAACTGTGTGTGTATACCACATTATATTTATCCATCTATCTCTCAGTGGACACTTGAGTTGTTTCTAGCTTTTGGCTATTGTGAATAATGCTGCTATGAATACAGATGTACAAATATCACTTCGAGTCCCTGCTTTCAGTTATTTTGGGTATGTAAGAAGGTATATAAGAGGTAAGATGGCATCAACAACTCAATAGACATGAATTTGAGCAAACTCCAGGAGATAGTGAAGGACAGGGAAGCCTGGTGTGCTGCGGTCCCTGGGGTGGCCAAGAGTCGGACATGACTTAGCAACAGAACAACAAGCTCACTTCTTTTTCGGCAGGTGTCGCCTATATCCAGACACCAGCCCAGCAGCTCTTTCACAAAATCTTAGTTATTTCAGTGAAAACAGTCAAGATCCTGCTGCTATTGACACTGCCTCTCAAATTATAGCACAGAGGCCACATGTTCTAATCCCAGTACTCATAAACTTGATGCTACACATTATATATAGACCATAATTCATTTTTAAAAATTGTTGTCATAAAGCGACTGTCATAAAGCAAGTTATATTTTCCCACAGGAACCATGTTATAATTGGGGGTTCCATCTTTGATCCCGAATTTAATATCAAATAAATAATGGCTAGGCAAAATATGTGCTATAAACTCAAATATACAAAACTATTAACCTCTACAATTAATTAAAATAGCAGTGCCTATAAATTGGTCATAAATGTGCAGTGCACATTATACGACAGGCTCTCGATGGGCTATAAAGTGCACTAACGGCACATAAAAATTACGAGTGGCCACAGCAGAGACGTGAGCTAAAGTTGAAGCTGAAATTCACTCTAAATCATAAATTAACATTTCTATGCGTTTTGTTAGATAATGGAAGAAGTTTCTCTGAGGGATGTTTGTATTACGAAGCCCTCATGATAGCTTCAGAGAGCAAGTCTTGGGTTATATAAATAGTGCTATTTGCAATGGGGCTTGGAGGAAAGAGAATGGACTGGGGTTCAGTCCACTTGAATCACACCAAGTTGCTTGCTTTGTGCAAGGCAATGTTCAAGGGCAGACTTAGTGCCAGCTAAGGTACTGGGACCTCAGCATCTTTAGCTGTTGAACGAGATTTTGGAGGACAACCACCAACTCTAAACCTCCATGACTCCATAACCTGAGGGGGCTTTATGAGGACGATATAGTTAGCCAGGTTTCTTGAAAAGCCGTCTAAAGATGCTTAGACTAGTGGGGTTGGGAAACAGGGAGTGGAAAAAGATGCTTAGACTAGTATCTTATATTTTCCTGGGTAGGTTCACCTCTCGAGAAGCAAAGAGATGTACAGTCATTCCATCCATGTGCAGATGTCTGAAGCTATTTTAACAGTCCCTCTGGGGATAGGTGTGGAGTGGAGCTGAGGGATAGGGCGTGACATCTTACCAAAAGTTTATTGAAAATGGCAAGATGACAAGAGAGCACACTTGAACCTTCACCTTTTGCATTTTCTTAACTTAGAGCTTCACAAGCAGCTGTTTGAGATCAAACTGTCTAAAGGTCACTAGGAAACAAGAAACTTGCTACAGACTAAATGTTTGTGTCCCCCCAAGTTTATCTGCTGAAGCCCTAATTGCCAGTGCAATGGTCTTAGATGTGGGGCCTTTGGGAGGTGATCAGGTCATGAGGGTGGAGCTCCCAGGAATGGGGTTAGTGGTTACTGAAGAGGCCTGGGAGAGGAGGGTGGAGCTCCCAGGAATGGGGTTAGTGCTGTTACTGAAGAGGCCAGGGAGAGGATCTTTCTCTGCTTCTGCGATGGGAGGGAAGATGCAGCAAGAAGCAGTCACCTGCAGAGCAGGAAGAAGCCCTCGCCAGACATGGGATCTGCTGAGGCCTTGATCTTGACCTTCCTGAATCATGAGAAATAAATTTCTGTTTTTAAGCTGTCAAGCCTACAGTATTCTGCTTAGCAGTCTGAAGTCACTAAGGCAAATTCCTGTGAATTATTTTGCTAGATACATGGTTGAACATTGTCAAGTTATTCTATTTCATTAGAAACTCGCACAGATTAATTCCATTTCTGGTGGGATGCTGGATTTGATAAATGAAAGCCAAAATGAAATATCACTGCACATCTATTAAAATGGCTAGAATTTAAAAAAGAGGCTAGGGAACTTCCCTGGTCTTTCGGTGGCTAAGACTCCACGCCCCCAATGCAGGGGCCTGGGCTCAATCCCTGGTCAGGGAACGAGATCCCGCACGCCTCAGCTAAGGCCTGTGCAACCAGATAAGGTTGTTATTATTATTATCATTTTAAGGACTAACTGAAGTTGGAAAGCGTGCGAGACATCTGGAATTGCTGGTGGGAATGTAAAATGGTACAAACATTTTGGAAAACAGTTTGGCAGTTCTTAAATAGTTAAAGATATATCTAGTATATGTCATTCCACTTCTAAACATGCACCCAAGAGAAATGAAAGCCTATGTTTACACTTACTTGTACTGATTGTCCATAGCATATTTATAACAGCCAAAAACTAGACATAATCCAATGCCCATCAACAATGGATAAGATAAACAAATTGTATCATATTCATACTGTTGAATACCAACCAATAATAAAAGAGAATCAGTTGTTATAAATGCAATAACATGAATCAATCTCAAAATAATTATGCTGAGTAAAAGAAGCTGGTTCCAAACAACTCTTTACTATACTATTCCACTTATATAAAATTCCAGAAAAAAGAAGCTAATCTATACTTACAATAAACGGACCAGTGGTTTCTGGAGACATTGATGGAAGGAGACAGATGTGGAGTGGGAAGGGGCATGGAGTGATGAAAATGTTCTGCATCTTGATTGTGGGTGGGCGTTTCACAGATTTTTACTTTTGTTAGACTCACTGAATTGTACATTTTAAATATGTGTAATTTACTGTACTTAAATTATATTCCAATAAAGTAGTAAGTAGAAAAAAAATGTAACAAAGCCAAAAAATTATTTTAAGATAAAAAAAAGCTAAACTTAACTAAAGAAAGTTCTAAAAATTTTATTTTGGCTAGGAGAGTGATTTTATAGGAAAGGTATGAGGTGCATTAACAAACAATAAGCTGGTGGTTAATATTGGATAAATTAAACAATCATTAATTGAATAAATAAAAGAATCATATTATTTATTTTTTGGAATTGACACGGCACACAATTCAGGAGAGAGGTGGTAGGTACATGGTCATTTCAAGCTCCTTACATCATTCATTAAGAGTGTAAGGTGAGTGAATAATCTAATCTTTAGATAAATTTAAGCCCCTAAAAGAATATAAATATAGAACTTCCAAACCAATAAAGAGAAGAATGGAATAATTAAAATCATAAGGAAGTAAATAGAGAAGAAGAAACATTACAAAACCGGGCAAAATAGCAGCAGTAGGATGTTGGATTAGTTTCCTAAAGAGACAGCACCACAAACCTAGTGACTTAAAAGAGCACGCATTTTTTATCTGGAGCTCCCAGTCCAAAATGGGCTAAAATTAAGCCATCCGCCGGCATTCCCGGTGGCTCAGCAGTAAAGAACCCACCTGCAGGAGACGCAGGAAATGCGAGTTTGATCCCTGTGTCAGGAAAATCCGCCGGTGGAGGAAATGGCAGCCCAGTCCAGTATTCTTGCCTGGGAAAGCCCCGGGACGAGCGGCCCGATGGCCTACAGCCCGTGGGGTCGCAGCGCTGGGCGCAACCGAGCCACCGAGCGCGCGCCGGCGCCACGGGCGGGGCCGTGCTCCCCGCGGAGGCGCCCGCCGCTGCCGGAGGCTTCCCGGTCCCCGGGCCATCCCCGCTCCTGCGGCGGCGGCGGCGGCGGCGCTTCAGGCGTGCCCGACTCTGCGGACCCCGTGGACGGCAGCGCACCAGGCGCCCCGTCCCTGGGACTCTCCAGGCGAGAGCGCCGGAGTGCGGTGCCGCCGCCTTCTCCGCGCCTTGTGCCTGGTCTCCGTGATTCGTAGCATCCGGCTGAGTGAATGGAGGCAGCGGTCACCATGTGCGGACACACTATACCTGCTAGTCTTGTAACAGCAAGTGTGAGCAAAGTGTTGAGTGAGCAGTCAACGGAGCACTTCAGCTCAGGTCAGGTCAGTCGTGTCGCAGCACGCCAGGCCTCCCTGTCCATCACCATCTCCCGGAGTTCACGCAGACTCACGTCCATCGAGTCCGTGATGCCATCCAGCCATCTCATCCTCGGTCGTCCCCTTCTCCTCCTGCCCCCAATCCCTCCCAGCATCAGAGTCTTTTCCAATGAGTCAACCCTTCGCATGAGGTGGCCAAAGTACTGGAGCTCCAGGTTTAGCATCAGTCCTTAGGGACCTGCCACCTTCATGGCAGAGTCTGGGGCTGGAGAGGAGTCGGAGGCCAACAGCGTCAGCATCTGTGACTTTCTGAGAAGCTGGATTCGCCGTGGGAAAGGGGCCTCTGGGTTTTCAGAGGCGCTGAGGTGGGCACACAGAGACGCCGCGGAAGCAGTAGGGCTCGCTCTCTGGCGCATCCTGTGCGCCTGGGTCCTTGAAGGGAAGTGAAGCAGAAGTCACTCAGTCATGTCTGACTCTTTACACCCCATCGACTGTGACCCTCCAGGCTCCTCTGTCCATGGAACTCTCCAGGCAAGAATACTGGAGTGGGTTGCCATTTCCTCCTCCAGGGGATCTTGGCAACCCAGGGATGAACCTGATCTCCTGCATTGCAGGAGGATTCTTTGCTGAATTACCTGGCACTCATCACATTGATGGAGGATAAGAAAGAGAGAAGGCACAAGTACAGTACTGAAAGTACGAAAGGGAACATAACTGTAGGTCCTTCACAGACTAAAACTGTAAAGAAATACAGTAAAAAATGTAATTCTACTGTATTTGAAAACCTAAGATAGACATGTTCCTAGGAAAATGTAATTTACTCGAAATACAATGCAAGTCTGAAAGATTATGTACCATGTAGTTTCTCCCTACTGGAGAAGGCAGTGGCACCCCACTCCAGTACTCTTGCCTGGAAAATCCCATGGACAGAGGAGCCTGGTGGGCTGCTGTCCATGGGGTCGCGACTGAGCGACTTCCCTTTCACTTTTCACTTTCATGCATTGGAGAAGGAAATGGCAACCCACTCCAGTACTCGCCTGGAGAATCCCAGGGGCGGCGGAGCCTGGTGGGCTGCCGTCTATGGGGTCGCACAGAGTCGGACACGACTGAAGCGACTTAGCAGCAGCAGCAGTTTCTCCCTATAGCACATGCCAGCCTGCTTTCGCTTAGGGGACACTGGATAGCACATCAGCATCATGCTTTGGGGACTGTTTTAAGCAGTGGAATCATTAACAAAGATCACAAAAATGTGAAAAGCGTAACACTGAACAGGCCACCACAAAAAGAAAGCTTGTTTACGGTATGAGAGGTGCCACAAGAAGGCCAGAGGTCAGCTGGTACGCCCTTGCTCTGGACCTGCAGGTAGGGTGACTCAAAGTTTCCTCCACTCTGTACCTGCGCATGTCTGCAAAGGACTGCAAAAGCACAGTATTGATTTTGGCCTTACAGATAAGTTTTAGCAAGCAAGTGAATTTGCAGATACGGATGTCGTGAATAATGAGGCTTGATTCTATTCCCTTTAACAGTAGAAAGAAGATGATGTTGAGGATCCTAGTCAGATTTGGAGAAGACACGATTTTCTTTTTATGAAGATGATGTGATTCTTGTGAGATTTGGAGAAGATATGCAGATGATACGACTGTGTACATAGAACCCCCCCAATCCATAATAATCATTAGAGTTAATCAGAATTTAGAAAGATTGCCTAATACAGAATGAGTGTACAGAAATTAAATTTGTATATGTCAGCTGTAAACATTCAAAGAATGCAACTTAATAAGAGATATCAATATTATAACACTGAAAATATATTATCAAGTACCCCGGAAGGAAACTCTTGAAGAGCAAGATCTTAATGAACAAAATTTTGTGACTTTATTGAAACATGTATACCAAGAGGCCAGTAAATGAAGGACATGCTGTATTGATGGATGGGGGTAAATTAGCAAAGAAGGCAGTTCTTTCCAAATTTATATGTGTGTATGTGTACTGAGTCATGTACGGCTCTTTGCAACACCATGGACTGTAGCCCACCAGGCTCCTCTGTCCGTGGGATTTCCCAGGCAAGAATACTGGAGTGGGTTGCCATTTCCTCCTCCAGGGGACCTTCCTGACCCAGGGACAGAAACCGCATCTCTCCAGTCTCCTGTGGCAGGTGGATTCTTTACCACTGAGCCGCCGGGGAAGCCCAGCGGAATTCCACATAAAATACCAATGGATTTGTTGTGCGTGTGGTTTTTTTTTTTTTTTTTTTTACCTGATGAGATGATTTGAAAATTTATATCAAAGAGCAATAGACCAGGAACATCTGAGACACTCCTGAGGAAACAGCCAGGTGCCTTGCTTTACCGGAAGCATATCAAAAGTTGTTGCAGGGACTGGCACACTTTGGAAAGACAAACTGAGCAACGGAACTGAATCAAGTGCCCAGAGACAGACCCAGTTATATACAGAAACTTCAGGCACTGCTGGTTAGCGGGTAAAGGATTGACTATCTTAAATGGTGCTAAGTGAAGTCGCTCAGTCGTGTCCGACTCTTTGTGACCCCATGGACTGTAGCCTACCAGACTTCTCTGTCCATCGGATTTTCCAGGCAAGGATACTGGAGTGGGTTGCCATTTCCTTCTCCAGGAGATCTTCCCAACCCAGGGATTGAACCGGGGTCTCCCGCATTGTAGGCAGACGCTTAAGGCAGCTGGTAATTCACTTGAAAAATAAGAAACTGAATCCCTACCTCACACTACATGACTGTTCATTCCAGGTGGCTTAAAGTTTTACATATGAAAGACCAAACCATAAAGCTTTCAAAGACAAAGTAGGAGAATATTTTAATAACCTTGATATAAGGAAGGGTTTCTTCAACAAGATAAAGATCACATGTTGATGAGGGCAGGAAACAATTGGGGCACTTACATACGCTTGGTGTTGGTTTAGCCGTTCAGTCCTGTCCAACGCTTGCAAGCCCACAGACTGCAGCCCGCCAGGCTCCTCTGTCCATGGGATTCTCCAGGCAAGAGTACTGCAGTGGGTTGCCATGCCCTCCTCCAGGGGATCGTCCCTACCCAGGGATCAAATGTGAGTCTCCTGTGTCCCCTGCATTGCAGGTGGATTCTTTACCCCACTGAGCCATCAGGGAAGTCGCATCGCTTACGGGTATGTAAATTCTTGTAACTACACTAGAGGGTAACTGACATTTGGTAAAAAGGCCTTCCCTGGTAGCTCAGTCAGTAAAGTGTCTGCCTACGATGCAGGAGACCTGAGTTTGATCCCTGGATCGGGAAGATTCCCTGGAGAAGGAAATGGCAACCCACTCCAGTAATCTTGCCTGGAAAATCCCATGGATGGAGAATCCTGGTAGGCTACAGTCCATGGGCTCGCAAAGAGTTGAACATGACTGAGCGACTCTACTCATAGCAGAACAGGAACTCATGGGACATTGTTTATGGTAGCCCTGTAATAGCTAGAAGCAATCGGTGTATCCAGTGACAGTGGAATGGTTAAGTACATTGTGATATATTCAAATACTAGAATGCCGTAAAGCCGTGAACACATCTGAATTACAGCTGCACTCAGTAATCTGCGTGCGTGCGTGCTCAGTCCCTTCAGCTGGATCTGCCTCTTCGACCCTCTGGACTGTAGCCTGCCAGATTCCTCTGTCCATGAGATTCTTCAGGCAAGAACACTGGCGTGAGTTGCCATGCCCTTCTCCAGGGGAGCCTCCCACCCCAGGGACTGAACCCACGCCTTTTATGTCTCCCGCATTGGCAGGCTGGTTCTTCACCTCTAGTGCCACCTGGGAAACCCACACAATAGTATAGACGACGTGTAATACCGAATGAAGAAAGCAAATCTCAGAATACCCTCAGTACAGTTAGATTTATATAAAATTTCAAAATACTAACTTAGGCCTATTGCATAGGAATAGAAATAAGAATGTAAAAGCATAAACCCAAAAAGAGAGAGAGAAAAAAAATAATAATAAAAGCATAAACCCAAAAGCAAGCAAGAGAGTCAACTTCAAATTAAAAATAACCCTTTATCTGGAGGAGGGGATGAGATGGGTGGGGATTTAATGTGCTTCCCTGTAACAGTGGCTTTCTTTTTCTTAAACTGATTTGTGAATTATTATGTTGTTATACCTTATGCATAGAAATAGTTTGGTGTATATACAGGCATTTAAGCTAGCAATTGGGGTCTTCTCTGGTGGCTCAGAGGTTAAAGCGTCTGCCTGCAATGCGGGAGACCTGGGTTCTATCCCTGGGTCAGGAAGATCCCCTGGAGAAGGAAATGGCAACCCACTCCAGTATTCTTGCCTGGAGAATCTCATGGACGGAGGAGGCTGGTGGGTTACAGTCCATGGGGTCGCAAAGAGTCGGACACGACTGTGCAACTTCACTTCACTTCAAGCTAGCAATTAAAAAAGAACAACAACAACAAAAAAAACAGATACCAAACAAGAAAAATAAAAGTTTCAAATAATTGCCAAAGCAGGCAATATAGTGACAGGCCTCGACTAAGACTGACCCACCATTTATATATTGCATTTTGTTGGCATTTGACATAGATCGTTTTATTACATTCTTTCCAGCATCTTTTGAGGATATGTCTGATTGCCCTGTTTTATAGAAAAGAAACACTGAAGCTTAGAAAGTTTAAGTGGCTTGATGGTAAAAATCAGTAAATGACACAATGTGAATTCAATTCCAACTATCTCACGTTCCAAAACTAGCAAAAACCTGTGTTCTGAAACCTTGTTTTTTGATTTAAAATTTCAAGTCAGCTCATCAAGTTAAAAACAAAAGCTGAGACCGGCATTTCCTCTAGGCCGTCGAGGACCCCGGACCCCTTCCTAATCAGCGGAGAAGCCAGACATACATAGAGCAAGGCCCCGCAGCTGCTGCAAAGGGCAGAATCCCAAGAGGAGAAAGCAGCCTTAAGGAAAATGGGGGCCATTTTCAGTCCCTGAAGATGCCTGCAGGGACTCCCCTGGTCCAGTGGTTAAGACTCCACCTTCCAAAGCAGGGCCGCACACTTGATCCCTGATCAGGGGCCCAAGGTCCCATATTCTGAGGGGTGTGGCTAATTTTTTTTAATAAAAATAAATTAATTAATTAAAAATAAACTAAAAACCAAAAGATGTGTGTAGCCCCCAAAGGAGATAACCTATGGCCAAAGAGAAGAGCTCAGTCTGCAAGGGAGGAGGTGGGGACAGGAAAAAGCAAACAAGCAAACAAAACAAATGGGTCGAGTGGAACTTCCAAGGTGAGTAATTCTGCTCCCAGAGCCAGTCCTGGGCCAGACCCAGCAGATGCTGCAGGCAGACGGTCGACAGATCTGCCTGCTGTCCCGAGAGGCTGCTCTGCGCAGGGAAGGCTGCTAGTGCAGGCGTCCCCAGCCTACCCCTTCCTTTCAGACCTGGCCAGTTAATGTGACTCATTTAGGAGAAAAGCTCTTCTCAGAACTTAATCTTTCAGTCGTGAGCTGGGATCAAAATAATTTAGCAGAGGTGATTTAGGGCCTAAGAATTGGGCAAGAAGCAGAGATTTCTGCTGTGGTGTGTTTACTACAAACATTGCAAATGCTTTTCCCGTTGGGCAGGCCTTACTCTGTAGGGAATGTTGTCAGAAGTCTGTATTTTCCACTTTCTTTTCCCTCTGTGGCTCATTTTGCTTTCAATAGCCGCCTCTTCTGAACTTGCTTTGCATGGAGGAGGGGAGGTGTGACATTTCCCCAAATCGTGGCCTTGACACACTTAGGTTTTGAAATGAGACTTGCTAAATATTCAGCGTCATTTTTTTTTAATAAAAATAAATTAATTAATTAAAAATAAACTAAAAACCAAAAGATGTGTGCAGCCCCCAAAGGAGATAACCTATGGCCAAAGAGAAGAGCTCAGTCTGCAAGGGAGGAGGTGGGGACAGGAAAAAGCAAACAAGCAAACAAAACAAATGGGTCGAGTGGAACTTCCAAGGTGAGTAATTCTGCTCCCAGAGCCAGTCCTGGGCCAGACCCAGCAGATGCTGCAGGCAGACGGTCGACAGATCTGCCTGCTGTCTCGAGAGGCTGCTCTGCGCAGGGAAGGCTGCTAGTGCAGGCGTCCCCAGCCTACCCCTTCCTTTCAGACCTGGCCAGTTAATGTGACTCATTTAGGAGAAAAGCTCTTCTCAGAACTTAATCTTTCAGTCGTGAGCTGGGATCAAAATAATTTAGCAGAGGTGATTTAGGGCCTAAGAATTGGGCAAGAAGCAGAGATTTCTGCTGTGGTGTGTTTACTACAAACATTGCAAATGCTTTTCCCGTTGGGCAGGCCTTACTCTGTAGGGAATGTTGTCAGAAGTCTGTATTTTCCACTTTCTTTTCCCTCTGTGGCTCATTTTGCTTTCAATAGCCGCCTCTTCTGAACTTGCTTTGCATGGAGGAGGGGAGGTGTGACATTTCCCCAAATCGTGGCCTTGACACACTTAGGTTTTGAAATGAGACTTGCTAAATATTCAGCGTCAGATCTTCCAAGGAGCTGGTTGCCTGCATCATCAGGGTGGTAAAAATTCCAGGTTCCATGGTGAGCTTAATTCCTGGGCTCTCATTGCTACTGTCTCCTGAAATTTCCTTCAAAATAAAACAGCCACTTCATTCCCTAGATCCGAGGTGGCCGTTTGGTGGCATTCTTAGTTTTTCAGTCTCTAGGTCTCACTCTCTGAGATCTGCTGACTTCCCCAAATCCATTTAAAACTTGGCTCACCCACCATCACTGCCCCCACCCCACCAAAAAACAGCATTTCTTCACTTTACTTCACACCATATAATTGTACTTTCTGGATGAGAAGTTGCACCTCAGACATTTAGCCATGGTTTTCACAGTCAATAAATGAATAAATTAAAGAGCTCCCTGCCAGCTGTGGTTTCTGAGAAGAAGAAACATTTTTCCTCAGTCATCTGACTCTATTTCCCATTCTTCCCTTTTAGGCGGAGATGAACTTGGTAGGTGGATACAGTTTCCTTTTTTTTTCCATTAGAATTTGAAAATTAATATTTATAGTTAGTCAACCCAAAATAAGTTTTTCTAGCAGGCATTTCCATACTTAGAGAAATTAGAGAGTTAGAATCCAATGAACTTATGAGGATTTCTCATGCCCACCTCATTTTTGCTTAAATTGCGATTAAATACACATAACAAAATTTTCTATTTCTCAGCCACTCGAAGAGTAAATAATGTGGCATTAAATATATTTACAGCATTTTCAACTATCACCAATAACTAGTTCTAGAAATGTTTTATCATTCCACACAGAGACTGTATTCAGTAAGCAATAATTCTCCACTTCCTGGCCCACCTCAGTCCCTAGTGACCACCATTCTATCTTCTGTTGTCATGAACTTGACTATTCCAGGCATGTCATATAAGTGTAATCATAGGAAATGTAGTCCTTCTGCGCCTGACTTAGTTCACTCAGCACGTTTTCAAGGTTCATCCACATGGTAACAGGCATCAGAACTTCATTCCTTTTTACGGATAAATAATATTCCATTGTACATGTTTATTCACCTGTTGAATGACACATTATTTACAAAAGCCAAAGACCCTCCCTTTTTTTGACTCTTGTATGTTATGAATGCTGCTGCACTGGTATCAGAGTCTGCTTTCAATTCTTTGAGGTATGTACTTGGGGTTAGAACTGCTAGATCCTACGGTGATTCTGTGTTTAACCTTTTGAGGAATCAGCCTCTTAGTTTTCTTCCTAATTTATTTTTAACTGAAGCATAATTACAATATTGTGTTGGTGTCTGCCATACATCAATGCTCTTATTTTTTAAGGTAAGGGAACTAAGGATCAAAAAGGATCAATTATTTTTCAAGAGCACTCTTACTAAGAATGTTTGATGACCATACTTTTTAAAAATTTTACTTTAATTGTAGGTTAATTATTTTACAGTATTGTATTGGTTTTGGCATACATCAGCATGAATCCCCCACAGGTATACACGTGTTCCCCATCCTGAACCCCCCTCCCACCTCCCTCCCCACCCCATCCCTCTGGGTCATCCCAGTGCACCAGCCCCAAGCATCCTGTATCATGCATTGAACCTGGACTGGCGATTCATTTCATATATGATATTATACATGTTTCAATGCCATTCTCCCAAATCAACCCACCCTCTCCCTCTCCCACAGAGTCCAAAAGACTGTTCTATACATCTGTGTCTCTTTTGCTGTCTCACATACAGGGTTATCATTACCATCTTTCTAAATTCCATATATATGTGCTAGTATACTGTATTGGTGTTTTTCTTTCTGGCTTACTTCACTCTGTATAATCAGCTCCAGTTTCATCCACCTCATTAGAACTGATTCAAATGTATTCTTTTTAATGGCTCAGTAATACTCCATTGTGTGTATGTACCACAGCTTTCTTATCCATTCATCTGCTGATGGACATTTTTAAAAACATGCTTCTCCTACCTTGAAATGTTTCTTATGAACTTCTAGAGGGCAGGAAGCTTAATTTGTTTGAATTTCAGTGTTTAGCAGTGTCTGGTGCATGATTAACTTGCAGAAAATATATTAGGTTTTTACACATCAACATTTTGAAATGGGGCTCTTTCAAAGACTCAGAGCCAAATGAGATGGCAAGTTAACCCTCACGTTCTTAAATGCGGTGTTAGACCACTTATAGAGGACTTGAAAATGAGGTTTCTATAAGCCTATCATGTGACCTCAAGCCCTGAAAAAGACTGAGGTTGAAGAAGTCAAGAGAATTTCCCTGAATGTGGTGGTTAACATGCTACAGCATTTTCCCTTCACCAAGGGCACTGTTGGGAGAAGACTGGCAAGGCAGGGTACCGTGTAGCCCACGTATGAATACAGGTCACTCAGAGACGACATCCTGCCAAGAACGCAGGGATGCACAAGCTGATAGGGGTGTCTTAAGCAGAAGCGGCCAAAGGAGAGACCTTACCCTTTCAGTCGAGAGAGCTACAAATGGGCATTTCTGGGAGGCGCCCCTGAGACGGTCAACAAGGAATCCGCACAGCCACAGATGGTGGCAGCAGGTCTGACAGTCGCAGCCAAAGGTTTCAGGGCTCCTTTATCTCCCCAAGAGCTGGCCCCCGACTCCCGTTTTCAAATGCAGTCCTGAAGGATTCCAAAACCCAGGCTGCCAGCTAGAGCAGAACAGAAAGAGAAACGAGAATCACCTGGCCGCTGCCCCACGCAGACACCCCGTGGGCACCAAAGTGCGCGGTGGGCACTTCCGGTGACGTTTGCCCTTTTATTTGTTAAACTGAAGAGGGAATTTTAGTTGATGAGTGGAGACTGCCCTTGGCCCTGAAAGTGGCTGGGAAACTTCTTATCAGTAGAGTAGTGAAGTCGCTCAGCGTGTCCGACTCTTTGCGACCCTGTGGACTGTAGCCTACCAGGCTCCTCTGTCCATGGGCCTTTCCAGGCAATAGTCCTGGAGTGGGTTGCCATTTCCTGCTCCAGGGGATCTTCCCGACCAGGGCTCGAACCTGGGTCTCCCACGTTGTAGACAGATGCTTTACCATCTGAGCCACCAGGGAAGCCGGAGAGTGCCTGACAAAGACACGATCTGCCAAGGGTTCATCCAGAAGGCGTGGGCAGCAAGCGCTCAGAAGGTGAGCAGGAAAATACACGTGTTTCCTGCATCTGTACTGTCGAGTTTCTCTTTCTCAAGGCTAAATTTAAAGTGAGTTAAAATAGAGTTTCGTTTTGAGAAAATCATCCATCATAAGCTTATCCAGGCTAACAAAAATGTTAAATGTATTTGCTTCTGATTATAACTTAATTGACGGGATGTGGTAACACCGCATATTTTATTCATTCTAACATTCAGTATCTATTTTAGTTCTAGTATTTCACATGCCTTGTGGGAAATTATTTCTCTTTCATTTAAGAAAGTTTGGTAAGACTGTTACTCGAGAAGTCTAGCCTTCCTGACTGTAGCCTACCAGGCTCCTCTGTCCATGGGCCTTTCCAGGCAATAGTCCTGGAGTGGGTTGCCATTTCCTGCTCCAGGGGATCTTCCCGACCAGGGCTCGAACCTGGGTCTCCCACGTTGTAGACAGATGCTTTACCATCTGAGCCACCAGGGAAGCCGGAGAGTGCCTGACAAAGACACGATCTGCCAAGGGTTCATCCAGAAGGCGTGGGCAGCAAGCGCTCAGAAGGTGAGCAGGAAAATACACGTGTTTCCTGCGTCTGTACTGTCGAGTTTCTCTTTCTCAAGGCTAAATTTAAAGTGAGTTAAAATAGAGTTTCGTTTTGAGAAAATCATCCATCATAAGCTTATCCAGGCTAACAAAAATGTTAAATGTATTTGCTTCTGATTATAACTTAATTGACGGGATGTGGTAACACCGCATATTTTATTCATTCTAACATTCAGTATCTATTTTAGTTCTAGTATTTCACATGCCTTGTGGGAAATTATTTCTCTTTCATTTAAGAAAGTTTGGTAAGACTGTTACTCGAGAAGTCTAGTCTTCCCCTAGCCAAAAAAATGGAATAATGATGCAAGCTACCCTGGACTGTTTATATATACATTTAAAAACTTTTGTGGCATGTGCGATCTTAGTTCCTGACCAGACACCGAATCAGTGGAGTCTTAACCACTGGACCACCAGGGAAGTCCCTGCTCTAGAATTTAAATTTCAAGCAGAATGAAGAAAAATGCAGTTAATAGGGGAAGCAGGCCTCCCCCAGCGGCTCAGCCATAGCGGATCTTGCCTGCTCTGTAGGAGACGAGCAGGAGAGGCTGGTTTGATCCCTGGATGGGAAAGATCCCCTGGTGTATTTCACATGCCTTGTGGGAAATTATTTCTCTTTCATTTAAGAAAGTTTGGTAAGACTGTTACTCGAGAAGTCTAGTCTTCCCCTAGCCAAAAAAATGGAATAATGATGCAAGCTACCCTGGACTGTTTATATATACATTTAAAAACTTTTATGGCATGCGCGATCTTAGTTCCTGACCAGACACCGAATCAGTGGAGTCTTAACCACTGGACCACCAGGGAAGTCCCTACTCTAGAATTTAAATTTCAAGCAGAATGAAGAAAAATACAGTTAATAGGGGTAGCAGGCCTCCCCCAGTGGCTCAGCCATAGCGAATCTTGCCTGCTCTGTAGGAGACGAGCAGGAGAGGCTGGTTTGATCCCTGGATGGGAAAGATCCCCTGGAGGAGGAAATGGCAACCCACTCCAGTATTCTTTCCAGGAAAATCCCATGGACAGAGGAGCCTGGCGGGCTATATGTCAGTGATTAATACATTAAAAAAAAAAAAAAGTTTTCATTTAATATTTGCGGTTTGTCTTTCAAAATGGAAGCTGAACGGGGGTGAATATCATAGACTGCAAAGAGGCTGGTGCTTTCAAAGACCTGAAGGAAGAGCCCCCTGTTGCTTCATCATGGAAACGCACAGTCCGGAGACCGAGGGTGGACCCTGCCTGAGGATGGGAGATGGGCGATGCCAGAACCTCAGAGAGTGACTCTCCCCTTTGTGCAGTGCCGGGGTCCAGCCCTGGTGGATCCAGGGAATTCGAAGGGGGGACGGAGTCGGCGTCTTAGAAAGGACTCTTTAATTAGAAATATAAAGAGATTAGGAAAGAATAGTGTAGTAGGAAATTTAGAGGAGAAAAGAGGCTGAATAACTTGGTTTACGTGGAAAACCAATAAAGGTCCAAGACAAGGAACTTGTACCGTCTACATTAGGCCACCAGCGCCCGCTTGAATAGCGGAGGGTGCCCCGCCTTGGGCTCCCTCTCAAGTGGGTCTTAGAAGCCAGGGCAAGTAAGTAGACATGGCGAGCCTCCACGCCCCAGATGGGAATTCAGCCAGAAAAGAAAAGGAGGAAAGACTACATGGGGGAAACCAGTCTTTCCAGTGACTGGTCCATCCTTTATTGTCTGGGAAAGCTTTTTATACTTTTGGTTGTACATAGAGATCAATGGATAATACAAAGTAATTTGGCGTCAGCAGCCCTGACTCTTATTGAGACCAGGCTTTCTCTCTGCATACCTAGCTGTATACACAGGTCTTAGGTGATTTACATCATCTTATGGCCGGGAGGCCTATTAGCATTTTACGGCCGGCCCTTTTCTGATAAGGGTCTGTCAACCAGAAAACTTTTTTGCCTTAAAAGTGTTGTTCTTTCCAAAGTCTGGTGCCACTCTCAGAAAGCACTAATTAAGGTTACATGCTTACATAACAAGGACACAACAGTTTATGACAAGGAAAGAGGAGTACAGTGATTTATAACAAAGAGAAAGTTTACTAACTCAAAAGTCTAGTGTTGCTAACATCAAAACTACTATTTTCCTTTTTCTATATCCCAATTACATTGATTAATATCCTCCGGGTGCCTAAAAGATGAAGACTATGGAGGTCTGGCAGCAGTCATTGACTCAACAGTGAAAACCCATCACCAATATAATTTTTAGCTTTTTAGAAAAGGCTCTATATCTTTAAGATGTTTTAAGCTGCGTGCCTCTCGTGGTTGGGGGGCTGTAAACAATCACAAGTTGTAAAAGTCCGGGGGAACCTGCCAGGCAAGTTAGAGAGCCACCAGAGGGGTTTGAGCTGAGATCCTCCTTCCATATGCAGGAGACCAGTTGGAGCTCTAAGTTAACTTTTTCCAGAGAAAGGTGGTGGGGGACAGCCCCCTGGAATGTCAGGAGAGTGTAGTATAGCAGACAGTAAACAGGCAGATTCTGGTTTTGGGGTAGATGCTCAGGCAGAGGACCCCTTGAGACCTGACTCGCCTTGCCTGTCAGGTCTCTCCGCGTGACCTTGTCATGGGTGGGATCTCCCGTGCTGGCTCCCGGCAGTGCAAGGAACCCAGGCAGGTTGGTGAGAATGAGGAATGACTCCTTCGTGTGTTGGGTTAGAAAGAATACTCCAAAGGCCTGTAGTCACTGCCTTTTCCAATTCAGTTCAGTCGCTCAGTCCTGTCTGATTCTCTGCGACACCATGGACTGTAGCGCACCAGGCTTTTTAACCTACACTTAGAATGGTTCTGCCAGGCTAAGCACAACCAGAGCAGAAACTGTAATTACCCCTGGAATAACAGATCCAGCCATTTTTGAAAATTAATAAGAAGTTTGGATAGCAGCAGACTAGTAATCTAGGTTTGGGGAGATGCATGCACTCAGTTCTGTGGAAAAAAAAATGGCAGATGTGGAGCCCCACGATCCCCTCCGCTGATTCTACTCCCTGACTTGCCCAGCGCTTGTTAAAGAATGCATAAAAGGAACCAACAAATGACATCGTGATTACCAGATATCTTGCTTCCACAAGGTTTCCCTTTGGAAACCCAAGAGTTGAAACTTCATGGTGGAAACCACTGAAGAATGTGTGCCTGATAAATATTGATTTGCTGGGGAGATGCCGTGGAGAACTAACAAAATGAAGCATCTCCATGTTTTAAGACAAACTGGCCAGTTTCCACAAATACTCCGAGCACTGCCACGTGACCAGCACTGGGTTTGACACTCTGGGAGATCTGAGGGTAAGTATGACATTGACTGTGCCCCTCAGAAACTTGGCTTCCTTGGTGGCTCAGATGGTAAGGAATCAGCTTGCAATGTCCGAGACCAGGGAAGATCCCCTGGAAAAGGGAAAGGCAACCATCTCCAGTATTCTTGCCTGGAGAATCCCACAGACAGAGGAGCCTCGTGGGCTGCAGTCCATGGGGTCGCAAAGAGTCGGACATGACTGAGCGACTAACACTTTCGCTGTCAGAAACATCTCATAGAAGACATTTGAGATCACTGTAGACCTCATTAATTCTTTTGGACAGATTGCTTACTGTCTATGAGTAGAGATACATATTGTCAGCCTATATTATAATGAATGAAATAAGCTGATTGTGATGATATGGCATAAAGCTGATATACTATTTTAATAGGAATTCAAGAGGAAGAAAAACAGATGTTTATGGGCCAGTGGCTTGATGAGCCTCATTTCATTGAATTCTCCCTGCGACTTTGAAAGTACACATTAATGGCCCCACTTTACAGAAATAGAAACTGAGGCAAAATTAAGGAACTTGCCTATAGTCACACAACTGGCAAGAAGTGGGCTGGCTGAGGAACCTTGTCTCCAGGGTCCCGGCATTTCCCCCTGTACCATGCTGCTCCTCCTGCTTCTGAATGAAGGATTTTCCCATGAACCCCTCAGAGCCTTGCTGTACTTCCCCAGTGCTTCCAACAGACCACTGAGATTATTTAAAGAAGTGATGAGCCTACATATTAGAGAAGCTTCTCATGCAGAATTCTTTTATTTGTCTATACTAGATGAGACTGGCCAGATTTTAATCTGAATTATTGCAGGAGAGATGGGGCTGTTGTGTGCCCATGAATCTTCTGCTCTAATGAATCACTACTCTCTGACCCTAAAAAGTCACAGTTGACAATAATCACTTATTGTCATTGAGGAGGGAAAAAACAGATACTTGCTGAGTGAGAACTGTGGCTCTGTCTGGGTATTTAGATGATATATACTCCACTGCAATGATCCCTATTTTTTAACACTGTGAGCCACCCTTCTTCCCACTCATCCCAAGTGTGTTACAGAATCTGACAGCTGTCAGCCCTGGAGCAGTGTGAAGTTGCTAGAACACAGCATATATCCACGAGTGGTTTTTTTTTTTTTTTTTTGATTGAGTGTCTGAATGCCACAAATATGGTAGTGACCCCTTGGACACTTGGCCTTTGCCAACCCCCAGGTCGTTGTTAGTATCCTAATTTCCAGGTGAGGAAATGAAGTTCGGGGGGATGAATACACTTCTCCACATTCTCATGGCTAACAAATGGCAGAGCTGGGACTCCAGGGCACCCAGTGGAGATTCACTTGGCTCTGTCTGAGTGTAGGCAAAAGAAACATCCAGGTCTTGAAGTCCTGGGGGAGCTGGTTATCAATGGGCAAGACCTGAAAAGGATGGTTGTTGTGGACCCCAAATTTATATGTTGGAATCTTAACCCCTAATGTGATGGTTTTTAGGGGGTGGGGCCTTTGGAAGGTGGTCCGGTCAGGAGAGTGAAATCCTGGTGAGTGGGGTTAGTGCCCTAGTAAAGGAGACCCCGAATGACTTTCCCCCTCTGTCACTGAGGACACAGCGAGAGGTGATGTCTGTGAGTCAGGAAGCAGGCCTTACTGGACAGCCAGTGTGCTGGCTCTTTGAGTTGGGGTTTCTCAGGCCCCGGAACGGTGACAAATATTTAAGACACCAGCCTGAAAGGACTAACAGTCTGCGGGGGTTAATGATAGATGCTGGTTTAATGTGAATGTACCTCCCTGTTGTTTATTGCCAGGTCCGAGCCAGCTGCCGAGCCCCTCTTCCGAGGGCCTGGACCTGATGGAGTGTCCCCACTGGCCCCGCGGGCCCTCCCAGCTGCTCTTCCCACCTGTCGGACGCCCTCTGCAGCCTCAGAAGAGGCACTCCCCTGGAGAGCTCCTTCTGGCAATTTCTTAAACTTTCCCTTCTTTCTCCCTGCATCTACTACGTTAGGTCCTCAAGAAACTCACGGCCCAGAGGAGTGACAGACATCTAGACAGTTCATGGCAACGTCGCCCTTATGAAGGTAGACGCAGCCGCAGGCTTAGTACATCGTTAAGCACCCCGGGGCTTCCCTGGGGCTCAGCGGTAATCTGCCTGCCGTTGGAGACAGGGGTCCAGCCCCTGATCCAGGAAGACCCCGCCTGCCAGGGAACAGCTGCGCCCGCGCGCCAGGGCTATTAAGCTGTGCTCCGGAGCCCGTGTGCCCCAGAGCCCCAGAGCCCGCACGGCCACAGGGACTCGGCACAGCCGGAGCAAGGGAATGAACAGAATCACATAGGAAAGAGCCCCCGGGCACGGGGCAGTCTCTAGTGATCATGGGAGACGACCCTCAGACTCTCATCTGCAACATCCCCGGGTGCGTCCTGCTTAGTCAGAAAAAAACTCTTTTTCTGCTCTTTCGCCATCACAGCTTACTTACTACTTCCTGTTTCCAACAGCGAGTCACCTTGATGCGGCATCGCGTGTTCCGGAAGAGCCTCTGGTGCCATGAGACTGAATTATCCTTTCCTGGTGCTGCGAGGGCCTCACAGGGCTGTCTCTTCTGGTGTTTTAGAATAATGCTTCCCATAAATAATGCTTGAGCTTTGCTTATAGTCCGTGCCTAACATTTTGATGTGATCCCCCGTGCATCAAGCAATATAACAAGCATCTTTGGATTCCTGGACATTTTCACCGATAGAATTTGGGAAATGCTTGTAATGTATCAGTGTCAGAGGGTCAGACAGAACACGGGCCGAGGTGGTGGGGAGTTGCCACAAGCACATCCCCTGCAGCGCTTGTGCTCGGAGGCTCTCAGCTGCGGGGTCTGGCTTTTATTGGAAGCACAGCACTTCCGGGACTTCCCTGGTGGCCCAGTGGCTAGGACGCCACACTCCAAATGCAGGGGGCCCAGGCTGGGTCCCTGGTTAGGGAACGCCGAAACCGAGACTTCACATGCTGCAACTAAAGATCAACTAAGACCCGGTGTAGCCAAATAAATATTAAAAAAAAAAGTCCACATCGCTTCTGATGGATAGTGGCTATTGCTCAAATGGTCTCTATGCCCTACTTTATCTGAATATCGAGGCTGTTTTTTAGAAAATCCGGAACCTTCAACTATATTTAGCAAGTAAATTTCACGCCCAGGCTATGCGTGGTAGGAATCAGGAGAGAACATCAGTTATGTTTCTCCTTTTCAGAAGAGGGAAGAAGAAACAAGAATATGGCCTGCCAGCAGAGATGTGATTAGGTTACATATAGACAACCGACTTTTGCCATTCTTTATCCCTGATTTCTGGAAATAGCCAGTCTCTGAGCACCAGAAGGCCCAGGGCCCAGGGGACCTGGCCATGGAAACAGCTTGTGCTTCAGTTTCTAGGGCTGCTATAGACTGCATGCCTTTTTAAATTTTCTTGCACTTTTTCTTATCAGAAGGATTCGTGAGTAATGATGTACTTCCTTGAAAGTTCTTAAAGCTCTGCAGGACAGGGGTCACATTTAAATGAATTACAACAAATGGTACAGATCCTTCCAATGTCTGGGTCACTTCTCCGTGACACAGACTCTTTTAAGACCATAGAAATGTGTGCATTGCATGAAGGTGATATCAGGATATTTCAATAAGTTACGGAATGCGTTTATTCATTCAGTTGTCAGTGAACATTTCTTGAACACCCGTTACGTGCCAGGCACTGCATTAGCCACAGGGGTTATTAAGAGCTCTAAAGTGTTTCCTGAGATCAGATGCTGCCCCTGTGGTACAGGGTTTTGGTATGAAATGCTGCATTTGTCTTCACAACGATGTGGGGAAGTAACTATAATTATTGGCTCTATTTTACTGATGAGGAAACTGAGGCTCAAGGAGCTCAAATGCTCTGCCCAAGGACCTCTACGTAAAACCTGCCCCCAAGACCCTTGCTGTCTGCTATTCACGCCCTTGTATCCCTTTCTCTTGAATGTCAACTGGACCTATGACTTGCTTTTTACATTTTAATATTTATTTATTTCGTTGCGCCTGGGTCTCAGTTGTGGCATGAGGATCTTCAGTTGCAATGTGGGACTCAGTTGTGACATGTGAGATCTCGTTCTGTGATCACAGATTGAACCCAGACCTCCTGCACTGGGAATGTGTAGTCACAGCCACTGTACCGCCAGGGAAGTTGTATTCACACTTTACATGAACTTCAGTTGTGTGTTAGTTGCTCTGGCTAACTACGGTAGTGGCTCAGATGGTAACGAATCCGCCTGCCATGCAGGAGACCTGGGTCCGATCCCTGGGTTGGGAAGATCCCCTGGAGAAGGGAATGGCAGCCCACTCCAGTGTTCTGCCCTGGAGACTCCCGTGGACAGAGGAGCCTCAGCCACTGGACCACTGGGAAGTAGTGTTTGCACTTTGTGTGAACTTTAGTTACTAGATTTTAATCAAACGAGACCAGGCAAAGTCAATATATAGACCCTTGGCATTGGAGGACTTAACTTCCATGGCTTTGAACATTTGCTAGACTATTCTTGGGCACCATTAGAAAATGCCATGGAAGAGCCATGTCTTGGGGGTTTAAGTTGTTGATACAGAATCTACTGACTCACTCCCATATGAGGCGAGGGTATGGGGGCTAGTCCCTTATGTTCAGAGTGTCTTACCAAGTAGCCGCATCTCAGTGTGGCTCTGTGTTGTCATTTATATATTATGTAGGAAAAATGCTACAGTAGCTTACCCATTATTAATAGTATTTATGAATACTGGAACTCATGAAAATATCTCAGGTCTTGTCCATCATGAATGTCAATATAATAAAACTTACTAACTTGGAAATGAACAGCTTCAGTTTGGGAATTTGATCTCATTGCAGTTCACATCTTCTCAGCCATTTGACTCACCAGAGCCTCTTCTACTGGCCTCTGAAATGGCAGCCCACGCCAGTATCCTTGGACAGTTCTGTGGACAGAGGGGTCTGGCGGGCCACAGTCCACGGGGACGTAAAGAGCCGGACACGACTGGAGAGCCTCACTCACTCACTTCAGGAAAGGGCACAGGGCTCTGGCTTGGTCGCTTTTTATTGGAACGTGAGCAGTCATGCTCTTTGTGTGAAACCTGCAGAGAGATTCCTCTTGGACCCCGCAGGCTTCCACAGCTCCCGGCGGTCACTTCTTCTTTACTCTGCATGGCTGGCTGAAGCAGTGGCCGCTGCAGCTCCTATAACAAAATGCCACAGATGGGACAGATACAGACAACGGAAGTTTATTCCTCAGCTGTGGAAGCTCCAGGTCCGAGATCACGGCGCGCGTTTACCAATGACCAGCCTTCTTCCTGGTTCATAGTCGGCAACTTCTCCCTGCATCCAGGGGCTGGAGGTATGTCTGGAACTACTTTTATGAAAGGGCACTCATTCCATTCAGGAGAGATCTACCCTCTCTTCAGGATTCCCGAAGGCCTGCTCCCTAACTCCCTCATCTTTGGGGGTTAAGTGTCAACATACGAATTTTGGAGGACACAGATATTCAGACCATAGCAGGTGGCACTGCAGGGACAGTTCTATGCAGCCTTGCGGAATTTTTGAACTTTCTGTCTGTCGTGAAGTTAGTAGAATGAGCAGGTCTTTCTCAGATAGATCCACTACATCTGCATCTGCTGCATGCTCCTGACTGCTGGCAGGAGTCCTACCGGGTTACAACCTCTGACCCTAGAGGCTTCATTAAACCTTTCATTTCCATAAAGCACCCCGTTTAGAAGAATTTTGATGGGAATGAAATGCTCCACATAATGGCTTTAAAAATCCTTTTTTTATTTGGAATAGGTATTAGTAAAATGAAACTCTCTGTGGCAGTTCAAGGCTATTTTAGAAGAGTAGGAAAAAAAAAAAAAAAGGAAAATGGGGATTATACCAATCCCAGAATCACAAAGCAGCGTACAGGATAGTGGATACGGAGCAGAGAAGCAATAGTTTAAAAACCAACCCAACCACTATTTTCAAAAAACTATTCCAGTGAGTGGAATCCATGGTCTTTCTGATACAAAGACACCATATGCTATACTGCAAGGAGTTGTTTTGGGAAAAAAAAATCTCACTTGTTACCATTAGTCACCTATGACTTTAACCATTAAGATTCTCTGGAAATATCCCTCCTGACCACATGCAAATTTCGTGTCATCACTGAGCTTTTTTTAACCAAATGTGTACATGTGACTTTGGCTTGGTTGCAAAGAAAGGCAGCACCTAGACTTATTTGTGCTTCCCTGCTGGCTCAGACGGTAAAGAATCTGCCTGCAACGCAGGAGAACTGGGTTCGGTCCCTGGGTTGGAAAGATCTCCTGAAGAAGGGAATGGCAACCCACCCCAGTATTGTTTCCTGGAGAAGTCCATGGACCCAGAAGCCTGGTGGGCTATGGTGCCTGATGCAGCAAAGAGTCAGACGTGACTGAGCGACTAACGCTTTCACACTTTTTAGATGTATATACCTTAAAACTACCATTTTACCATTCATTCCTACCACATATAAGAATTTGAAAATGTTCTTCAGAGGTCCAGGGCAAACACATGTCATATCCTAGAAACAAATTGCAGGCTGAAGAACTTCTGTTCCGTTTCTCCTTTGTCCAAGAGAAGGAAGAGTGGAGTTGCTGTAGCCAAGAAGAAACTGAGGAGAAACAAACCAAAACACATCTTTAGTTTTGTGTGGTACCGGCCTCACCCTGAGCACATTATAGAGACTCGATGCTGGGCCGGCCTCACCCTGAGCACACTATAGAGACTCGATGCTGGGCCCGAGCATTATCAAATATTCGTTAAGAGCAAAGAAAAATGCTGCCCCTGCTAATGTGAATGTCTAAATGCTAATCAAAGCTTTGCCTGGATCCTGCGGAAATGCATAATGAGATTTCCCAGCTGTCCATCACTGTGATTCTGACAGCTGTAGTAAGATTCTGGCTTAACGTGTACTTCTCAGTAACGTGGGCCCCGGAGCAGGTGTCGTCCTCTTGAAAAGACAGCTCTCAGACTGTCAACCAGTTTCTCCCCATTTGGAAAGGAGGCGACGGCCCTCCTTGGTCCAAGCCCGAGTGGGGATGCAGAAGAACTGGGACAGACGACGTGCTTGATTTTTCTCTTCTCTGCCGCCGCTCATTGTTCAAAGGGATGACAGTTTCCCACTGCAGCTGGTCTTCCAGAGGGACAGTTCGGTAGAAGACAGTCTAATCAAGAAAGGCAGAGCGTTTGAACTCAGAAGTTTTACTCTAATTCCAATAGAAAGATTTCCAGTAATAGAAATTAGTTAAGGGTCTGTTCTCGGTAACAGAACGTGTTTACTGCCACCTCTTTTGAGATAATGAAATGCCATTTAAATTACCCTCTCCCCCTGGTAAATCTGAGCAGAAAGCAAACTCTCTAAGTTTCCTATCACTTGGCAGAGCCTGAAACCGTGTCTAGTAATCACGTCAAGTCTCACTGGGGAAGAACAGCAGGTAGGAAGCTATTTGGGATTTATAGTGCCACTTACTTCTCCAGGCAAAACCGGAGTCGTAAAAGGCAAGAAGAAAGACTTCCTGAGCCCTCTGGGGTAAGTAAGGCAATAGACTTTAAAATTCTGATTTGTATTACTCTAGACAAAAGAATACACCTTAGCCGGTTACTGCAAGGCTGAACTTCAGCCTTTCTGTGCCTACTTATCCCTAGGGAGCTCAGACAGGGCTGGCGCGCTCTCCCTGACTCAGTCTCCCCATCCCTGACGTGAAGCTAGGCATCAGTATCCACCAGGTGGTAGCCTGGGCGTGCAGGAGACTCGGGAGTAAGAGGCGCCTTCCCGGGGGCTCTAGGGCTTTGTAAGGATGACCGAGACTCTGGCGCCAGAGAAATCAGACACACAGAGGTGACGTTTTCCCGAGTGTTTCGCACCAGAACTGGTCCAGATCATGCCCTCTGTCGGCTTCCAAGCCACGGGCCACGCTCTGCTCTTACGGGCCCTCCACCTGGGGTATCCGAGGTGGGTTGTAGTGGGGGGAAAAGGAAGAACCCCGAGTCAGAGTAGCTGGCTTTTCTGGGTGAACTTGGCCAGGACCCAGCAAGAAAGCCGGCGAGGAGCCTCGCGGCTTGACACCTGCTAGAGAAGAGGCCAGTCCGAGGCTGTGGAAAGATCCCGGTGCGAGGCTCGCGGGCAGGCCGTGCTCAGCGGGAAGAGGCCTCGGATCCTGGGTCGGCCCTCCTCTCCCTCCCGGCAGGGCCTCCTCTCGGTCCTGGAGGCCGCTCGTGCCCTGGCGGCCGACCCGGGCCCTCGCCGACGAGGCGCAGCCACGCCCGCGCCCCGGCGCGCCTCCCCGGCACGCCTCCCAGCGCCGCGCGCCCGTGCCCTCCCGGCCGCGGCGGAGCAGGTGCCCGGGAAGCGGGGCTGGCGCTCCGGCCCGCTCCTCGCCTCTCCGTGCGCGCACCGCGGACGTCGTCTCCCCCGCGTCCCCTCGGCGGAAACAGCAACGCAAAGCGGAGGTCGCAACGCCCGCCAGGATCGGGCGGGCTGAGCGAGGGCGGCATGCAGGTGCCCCGCACGGAGCCGGCCCGGAGGAGCCCGACGCCCGCCCTCACGCCGCCGGGCCCTGGAGGCCGCGGTGCCCGCTGACCTTCCGCCGCGTGGCGAGGATGCACACGGCCCCCGCCTCGGAATCCTGCCGGCGCCGGTTTCCATGACGCAGCAGAATCCCCTGCTGTTTACACTGCAGCGCCGAGAACGCCGCCTCCGGCTCAGTCACGCCGGATCGCCGGCTCTGCCTCCCGGGCGGGACCTGCCTGCGCTGCCTCAGCGCCCAGCGGCCCCGGGGAGGGGTCCGCGGGGCTCTGAAGGCCCCTGGCGGCGGGGCGGGGGGCAGACTGAGCCGCTTTATTTCCGTGAACGCTCAGGGAACGCGCGGTATTGATGGCAGCGAGCCCTGGCCGCATCCTCCCAGCCCGGAGGAGCCCCAGATTTGTTCTGGTCGCTCTAGATATTCTGGAGTGAGGGGGGCACCTGAGGTGGGCAGGAAAGAAGCGGAGGAATGAAAGTGTTAGTCGCTCAGTCCTGTCCAGCTCTTTGGGACCCCATGGACTGTAGCCCACCGGGCTCCTCTGTCCGTGGGATTCTCCAGGCAAGAGTACTCGGGTGGGTTGCCATGCCCTCCTCCAGGGGATCTTCCCAACCCAGGGAGCAAACTGGAGTCTCTTGCACTGCAGGCAGACTCTACCGTCTGAGCCACCTGGGCAGAAAGCACATCTAACACCCTCTGCTCACCCCTGGTGGCTCGCTTGGGGCCTGTGACCCCCTCGAGTCCCGCCCTTTCATCATCCATGGAGCAAGCGGGTCCTGGGACGTCGCACCCAGGCAGGGTGTCTCGGGCTCAGCCTGGAGCTTGCTCCACCCCGGCTGCAGCCGTGGACTGTTTGTCTGCAGACAAGATGCCAAACCCATGTGTCCTATATAAACAAGGGTGTTTGTGGGGAGAAAAGCGGAAACTAGACTGGTTAGGCCAACTGGCAGCCAGACAGTGGATGGAAAGAGAGCCCGGAAACCTGGTGTAGGTGAGACAAGAGAAAGGGCAAGAAATGAGTCAAGGGACCAGGGAGACCGATTGCTCAGGGTCGTGGCCGCCCTGGGGAATGGCCGCCTGCGGGAGAGAGCTGAGGAGGTTCGGGGGCACGTGGGGGCCGATTATGCCGCTCTTACACCAGAAATTGAGGGTCAGACCGGAAATACTGGACAAAAAGCCTTTGCCGGCTGTAAGGCTCCAAGCACATGGATAGGGAGGGAGGGCAGGCATGGGGCCACGAGTTCCTCCCCCCTCCCTCCCCGAAACTCCAAATCCAGGAAGGAAGCAGAGGAAATATCAAAGGAGGGTGTCGTGGATCATTTCATAGTATATAAAAATATTGAATCACTGTGTTGTTCACCTAAAACTTATATAATATTGGATGTTAATTATAACTCAATTAAAAAGAAAAGAGATTCTAAGACCTTTAGGCTCAGAAAAAATGACCTAATTTTATCCCTTCCTTTACAAGTGAGAAAACTGCAGGACAGGAAGGTTAAACAGCCTCAGAGCAGGTCGCTGGGTCAGTGTGTAGAAATCACTCTGGATCCGGGTCTTCATTATTTATCCAGGTATTGGTTACCCTGGATAAATATTATATCCTCTCTCCAAACAAGATCACTTTTGCAGATACCAAAAGGTTAGGACTTAGACATTTATTTTACACAAAAAGCACATGCTTCCTTCTCACACAGGGAAGAAGGCCATGCAAAGATGCGGCAGAGATTGAAGTGTTGCATTTTCAAGCCACAAAATGCCGTGAATTGTCAGCAACCACCGGAAGCTGGAAGAGGTGCATAAAACAGACCCTCCCTCAGGGCCCTCCAGAAGAAACCAGTTTGTTTTCCTGACCTCTGGCCTCCAGGACTGTGAGACAATGAATTCCTCTTGCTTTGAGCCACCTAGTTTGTGACCCTTTCCTATGGCCACCCTAGGAACCACCAGGCTAAGGAAATCGCGCAGGTGTGGAGCATGGAATTTCCTCAGGCATATAGCCCAGTACATGGCAACGTGTGATGGCTTTCCACAGAGTCTGGATATACCTTCTACACGTTCTAGGTTAACTATAAAGCCTTAGCAAGCAGAGACAGGTGAGCGGGAACACAGGGAACAGAGGATGGGCAGAGAGAGCCAGGACCAAGACGGGTTGTAGCTGTCCGGTTTTTAGGTTCTGCAGCTGTGTTAAGGCTTCCCAGGTGGTGCAAGTGGTAAAAAAAAAACCCACCTGTCAATGCAGGGGGCTTAGGAGACTCAAGTTCGATCCCTGGATCAGGAGGATCCCCTGGAGGAGGGCCTGGCAACCCTCTGCAGTACTGTTTCCTAGAGAATCCCGTGGGCAGAGGAGCCTGGTGGGCTCCGGTCCATAGGCTCGCACAGAGGTGGACACGACTGAAGTGGCTTAGCGAGGCACGGCNAAAAAAAAACCCACCTGTCAATGCAGGGGGCTTAGGAGACTCAAGTTCGATCCCTGGATCAGGAGGATCCCCTGGAGGAGGGCCTGGCAACCCTCTGCAGTACTGTTTCCTAGAGAATCCCGTGGGCAGAGGAGCCTGGTGGGCTCCGGTCCATAGGCTCGCACAGAGGTGGACACGACTGAAGTGGCTTAGCGAGGCACGGCTGTGCTAAGGGCCATCTTGACCTGTGCTGCTCTTGGATGTTGGGGGGTGAGCCCACAGTGATTCCTGGGGTGCCCGTAAGAAAGGGTCACAAGCTAGGTGGCCCAAAGCAAGAGGAATTCACTGTCTCACGATCCTGGAGGCCGGAGGTCAGAAAGAGAAACAGCCGCCTGGGGTGCTGTGTTCCAAACCGAATTATAGGGGCTTAAGCCCGGGGACGCCACCTGGTGTCCTCGCCTGGTGAACTGCAGGGGGTCAAGTCCCCGTCCACACAGCCCTCACCTTCCTCCCTCCATCACGGAGGCAGCCCGCCACGCTCGGGTCCCGCCCAGCCCCTGCCGGGGCCCTCGCCGCCCCGCGCCCCGCCCCGCACCCTGCCCTCAACCCTCGGCCCGCGCCCCGCCCCGCACCCCAGA
>SJYX01010573.1:51543-70099 GCA_006410675.1 Oreotragus oreotragus | reverse complement strand
TCCTTTATCGAGCCCATCTTTGCATGAAATGTTCCCTTGGTATCTCCAATTCTCTTGAAGAGATCTCTAGTCTTTCCCATTCTGTTGTTTTCCTCTATCTCTTTGCATTGATTGCTGAAGAAGGCTTTCTTATCTCTTCTTGCTATTCTTTGGAACTCTGCATTCAGATGCTTATATCTTTTCTTTTCTCCTTTGCTTTTCGCCTCTCTTCTTTTCAGTGCTATTTGTAAGGCTTCTCCAGACAGCCATTTTGCTTTTTTTGCATTTCTTTTCCATGGGGATGGTCTTGATCCCTGTCTCCTGTACAATGTCACATCCAGGGGTTCCTAGGTGGGCAGTAGTGGCAGAGAGTCTGCCTGCCAGTGCAGGCTACAAAAAGAGACTCAGGCTCAGTCCCTGGGTGGGGAAGATCCCCTGGAGGAGGGCATGGCAACCCACTCCAGTATTCTTGCCTGGAGAAGCCCATGGACAGAGGAACCTGATGGGCTACAGTCCATATGGTTGCAAAGAGTTGAACACAAGTGAGTTGACTTAGCACATAAACACACTATTATATTCCAGAGGTTGACATTAATACATTGGTTATACTTATTTCCAGTGAACATCAGAAGGTGTATTAATTAGTATACTGGGTATCAGATTTTATTTCTTTGTTGGTGGAATGAGTGCTTGTTGGATTGGTAGACAAGTTGTTCAGAATCCTTGCCTTCACATGAGGAGAACGTAAGTGATTCATGTCCTTTGGAATGGCCTCCAGGTCTTAGAATTCCACTAGGTCCTGAGTCTATTGCTTAAAGAGAAGTCTGTCATCTGACCAATTAACTGAATCTTGCCGCTAGCGTCTTGTCACATCTGCTTTCTCGAGTGAAAGGACGGCGAGCCAGGGCTTGGAGGGCTTACAAACCAGGCAGTCTGATGCCTGTTCCTGCTGGCTGATGAGCATCTCTGGGTGTCAGAATTCGGCTCGAGACTTGCGTTTTCTGTGACAGGCTCAGAGGCAGAGGGAGAGGACGCGCATGGCCCTCACTTCCCCCCACCACTGAAGCCTGCAGAGTGATAAACGTGATCCTGTGATGGTGAGCAGCCACTGGTTCAGGTCATCATGGACAAGTGGGCTAGGAAGCAGCGGCAGCAATGAAAATGGAAAAGGAGAAAAAAAGTATGGGCGGGACCCAGAAGAGAGCAGAATCAGCAGGACCTGGTGGCTATGGTGTGATGGGTATTACAGTCTGGATGTTTATCTTTCCCCCGAATTCATATTGCAATCCTAACCCAAGAAGGTGATGGCCTCAGGAGCTGAGGCCTTTGGGAGCTGATTGCGTGGTGGAGACCCCAAGAACGGGATCCGTGCCCGTGTACAGGGTGAATCTTTTCAGAAATGGCATCTGTTACTTGCCTGCGGTGGGGCTGTTGCTGCACGTGACGTCTCCGACCCTTGTCGAGGCACGCAGGGTATTCATTTTTGGCGTTTGACCCTTAGTTGTGGCATCTGAGTTCCAGTTCCCTGACTGGGGATCGAACTTGGGGCCCCTGCATTGGGAGTGTGGAGTCTTAGCCACAGGATCATCCGGGAAGGCCCAGTGCCCTTGTACAAGAGACCCCCGAGAGCCTTTTCCCCCTTTCTACCCTGTGGGGTACATGAAGTTTGTGACCTACAAGAGGGCTGTCACCCAGCCATGCTGGCACCATGATCTCGGACTGCCAGCCTCCAGAGCCACGTGAAACACGTTTCTGTTTTTTACAGAGAGTCGCCTGTTTGTGATATTGTTATATGAGCAGCACCAGGAGATGGAGACAGCCACTGATGCTGACCTTGCACACAGAAGAGGCATGGCTTCTTTCTCCTAGAAGCAGACTCTCCCCTAAATCTGAGGGCAAGTTTGTGTAGAGGTCTAAGGTGTCCCCATAGCTTACTCTCCAGGTCATACGTTTCCTGGGAGCTTGCCTTCTATTTGCAGCCTTCTGTTTTACCCAGAAACCCACCCCCAACATCCCAACTGAGAAACAAATATATCTTCTGCCCCATAACATGGCTCTGGTAAAAGGGTTTTCTGTGCATCAGGGGATGTAAAGGGAAGGCACAGCCGTAGAACGTATTTTTGTTGGACATGTCACCGTTGACACTTGGGGACTCCTCAACTGTGAAACAACAGGTCCTTTGTGATCATTCAAAGCTCCCTGGTTGAGCAGAACCTCCTATCTCAGCATCTTTCTGCTGTTTTAAGAAATAAGTCAACAAATAAAGATGAATATCACATTCTTTATTGTTGATATCCACAACATCATCAAACAAAAGAGAACACAGACCACCTTATTTTGGCTTTTCATTTGCCATCACTTTAATTGAGACCATCAGCTCTCCCAGGGAGCCTTGTAAAAATACAGATTCCTGGGCCCAGCCCCGCCCTGGTTCTGGTTTTGCAGCTATGAAAGAGAGACTGTCTTTCCCACCAGAGAGTCAGCTGTGTTTATGTTTAAGGAACCTTTGCTCCTTTGTTCTAGGACAGGCTACAGGCTTGAGTGAAGATGGAACTTTCCGTGTGTTCTGTGCCAATGTCCATGGGGTCTTGTTGGTTGCAGCTTCTCACTGCATTAGTAATAAATTGCCTTCAGGCCCGGGCCAGCTCTGTTCTCCACGAGGGCTCCCCAAGCTTCTCCAGTTGGCTTCAGGCTTCTGTTTCTGAATCAGCTTTGGCAGGTTTAGAAGGTGCCTTGGAGACATTTCTGTGCCCAGTGAGCAACTTGACTTGGCACAGGGCTCTGGCCAAGAGGGCTGGTGGGGAGAGCACGGTCTAGGCTTCCAAATGCAGCGCGTGACAGAGAGACCGACCGCGGGAGGAGACTTCAGAGAAGACATTTCTAAGGTTTTCCGAGACAAGCAGGCAGAACCTGGTTTTGAGGCATAGAAACACAGCCACTGGTTCAGGCAGTTAAAATACAGAAACGGGAACAGAGTTGGCAACCTGTTGCAAAAGGTTGGAGAGGTTGAATGGGGAAGAGCTGGAGAGGTTGCCAACTCTGTTCCCGTTTCTGTATTTCACCTCTGCCTGCTCAAAGCTTGGCTTAGGTGAAATGTGGCCGTTTGTGGGTGGGTCTGTATACACCTTCTTGGGCCCTTATACCTCAGTGTGAATGAATGTATTAACATTGGGTCCTTTCCTGGAGTCAGGAAAGAAGAGAGAACGGTGGTTAGACATGAGAAGCAGGAAGGGTGAGGGGAAGAGGGGCCCCGGAGACCAAGTCTGGCTCATTGGCAGCCCTGCCTGATGCAGGGAGGGCGCGAAGCGCAGACGCGCTCACAGTGGGCTAAGGGCACAGGGACCCGGGCTGACACGTCCTTTGGAAACATTTCACACGAAAGCCCTGAACGCGAATGGATACGGGAGCATCTTCAACACCTTGGAGCCGTCATCTTTCTCGTGTCCCCCAGTAATGTTTTTCTTTAAAGATGTTTTTAAATGAAGGCCATTTTTAAAGTCTTTATTGAATCTGTTTCACTGTCGTTTCTACTCTGTGTCTTGGTTCCTTGGCCGCCCCGACCAGGGATCGAACCGTATCCCGTGCACGGGAAGGTGAGACCGTAACCACTGGGCCGCCAGACAAGTCCCCATCAGCGATGCTTTTGTTTGTTTTTATTTCCCGTTATAACTGATGACAGTGCGTTGACTATAGTTCCCTGTGCTGCACAGTAGGGCCTTGTGGCTCGTCTATCTTATAAAGACAGTAGTTCGCCTCTGCTAACACGCAACTCCTGATTTATCCGTCCCCCTGATTTAGCAACGATTTTGTTTTTAAAAAGCGAAAAACATGGGAAAGACTCAGCCATAGCCTATATGTTTATGAATAGAATTAAATAGGGAATCCACAAGTGTCGTTGTTAGGGCAACACAGACCCCACATAGCATTTGCCACTTGAGCCATTTTTAAGTGCACAGCTCAGGGGCATTACCTCGGTTCACCTTGCTGTGTAACCATCACCACCACCCATCTCCAGAGCTTTTTCATCTTCCCAAGCTGAAACTTTGTGTCCATTAAACACTAACTGCCCGTTGCCCCTCCAGCCCCCGGTAACCACTGTTCTTTCTGTGTCTCTGAATGATGCCAGGATTTTATAATATGGATCCTCTAAGATACAGCTCACATGCTTATACCCTAAGAGTGTCTCTCTCTCCTTGGATAAAACAAGTTGCCTGCTCTGGTGGGTTTTCCTAAGTTTTGACCATTTGTGTCTCCAAGACCCCTTTTACTACAGGGTCACCTTCCTCCTGCGCTTCCCCGGTGTCTCAGAGGTAAAGAATCCGCCTGCAGTGCAGGAGCCGCAGGAGACCCAGGTTCGATCCCTGGGTCTGGAGGATCCCCTGGAGGAGGGCATGGCAATGCATTCCAGTATTCTTGCCTGGAGAATCCCATGGACAGGGGAGCCTGGCGGGCTACAGTCTATGGGGTTGCCAAAGAGTTGAACGTGACTGAGCGACTCAACAGTAACAGCGCTGGCAGGTGACTGGTGGGTCTGCTGATCTGATCAGTCTTGAGACGTTGCTGGGCGGCTCCAAGCGTTCAGCCACACACCGCGTGGTCAGGACCCACTTGCCCTGAAAACCACACAGATAGCAAGTCAGACCACCCCAGCTGGCTCGGAGCCGGCTCTCTGACCAGCTCGCCAGCTCTCAGGGAGGCTCGAGGTAGCTAATAAGGGACTTGCTTGTCATTTTTGTTTATCTACATGAGCTTCAAGCAGCTTAACTGCAGCTGCGTAAGCGAGCCATGAAATCGGGCCCTCTCCGTCTGCCGTCCTCACCAGGAGGACTGCTCTGACTGGGGATCCTTATTTGGGATTAATACTGAACCAAAGGGGTTTTTAAGGCAAGAGGGGAGAGCAAAGCACTGCTTTTTTTTTTTTTTTTCCAACTCAGAAACCTTTGAGATCCAATCGTGTCTAACTCACACAGCCATTCTTTGCTTCCCTTCTGGATTCTTCTATAGCTTGTCAATGGGTATCTAAATCCTAGCTACTGTGTAATTGATTGGCTTCCTGGTTTAATTACGTAGCCAAGCATATTCTCAGCCAGTCAATTTTGCTCCTGAAATGCCAGCGCCCTGCTCTGGGGAAGGAGGGGGGTCAATTAATCCTTGTTTGCTTTTTAATTCCTGTTCCGAACATAGTACATTCACACATGGGTTAATTTTTAAATCCACTCTCCTCTTACTTCACTGCTTTCTTTAATTCGCCTGGAAACCTCGGTGACACTAAAACCCTATCAACCTCTTCTTATTGCTTATGCAGCCTCATTAAATAGCTCAGCAAATACCTGACCTGGTCATTTCCCAGACTTCTCCTAGTAGCAGTTGTCCAAAGTCCTCTTAGTTTTTCTGTTCCCAGCTGAAGTCCTTCAGGGTGGGGGTTTTCAGGAACTGCTGACCCCTCTCCGTCTTACAGGCTTCGCTGGTGGCTCAGTGGCCAAGAATCCCTGCAGTGCAGGAGACCTGGGTTTGATCCCTGAGTCAGGAAGATCCCCTGGAGAAGGAAATGGCAACCCACTCCAGTATTCTTGCCTGGAGAATCCCATGGACAGAGGAGCCTGGTGGGCTGCAGTTCACCAGGTCACAAAGAATCAGACATGATTTAGCTACTAAATAGCAATAACAACAACAACTCCATCTTAATCTGGCATGGAAGGGATGGGGGGACTTTTCTTAGGCCATCTGAAAGCCTGTTCCCAGCTCCTCTTTCTCAGTAAATCCAGCAAATCTGTGAGCCCAGACCTCATTGAATTTTCAGGGATTTAAGAGGCGAGAATATGTATAAGGTATCAGGAGCCATGGACACAGGAATGAGTCAGTGTCAGCTCTTGCATCTCCTTTGGCAATGACCTTGCCAGGCATGTGAACAGAATCTCATCCTTCTGGTTTAATGCTGATTTTTCCTTAAGCTGCAGCTTGGAGAGTTCAGAAAGTAGCAGGAATGGCAGTATGACAGCACCGGAGAAATGAGTCCCAGGTACGTCTCCCCTCCCATCCCGAGCCTCTGACCCAGCCAGGAGTCCCAGGAGTACCTGAGCTGAGTTTAGACACTTTGAGCTCCAGCCCCAGGCTTCATCTCTCGGCCAGGGGGTCAGATCTGTCCAAGGTCCAGAGTGGTTTGATTCTGGTGTGCAGCCAGCGTTGTTGGAATATACCAGCTTTACTAAGTAATTTAGTAATGTACTTTAGTAATGTGCAGTCGGCTTGGGTATAATAACCTTGAAGCCGAAGATCAGTCAGAAAAGCGTTAAGCGGGTCTACCGGGAATCTTTTACAGCGTCTGAGCGGCCTGCCTGGATTTGGCTAATGCGCGTTTCCTCTCGCCTGACAGAGCGCACAGCGCCTCCAAACCCAGGGGAGGCTCCCCCAGGGACGGCGGCCTCCGTGCTTTCCCAGGATATTCATGCCGTGGGACTTGGCGGCTCGCAGCTTCTAAGCAGTTCTCAAAAGCAAGCTAGGAAGCAGGCATCCGACCTTTGGGAGTTTTGATCTTGTAATTTTCGGCTGGAATGTTTAATATGATAGCTAAAAATAAACAGGCGAACAGGTACTTTTCGTAAGTCCGCTGATAAATCTCGGAAAAAGTGCGAGGACCGAAACATTCCCGTCGTTGCTGGTGTCACGGAGACGCAGAGCAAGGCTCCTAGGCGCCTCTCCTGATCAGGCCCAGCTGCTCCCCAGGTGCCCCAAGCCGGGACTCACGCGGATCTGAGCCATGCAGATTGTCCCGGGGGGCTGATAGCAGCGTTAGTGACCTGGCGAGGCTGTGTTAGAGGCCCTATTATGCCTGAAAACACAGCCAAGCTAACGCCAGGCAGCAAGGCCGCAGGGGAGCCGACAGCTCCCAGGAGAAAGGCTTTTTGTTTTCAGGCTTATGGGGCTCCTGTGGGGTTATTCCCAGGGTGTCTGTGTCTTTCCTCTCCTTCCAATTCTGTCCCCGAAGCCACCAGGCGAGAATGAGAGTGGAGGGCTGTAACCCTAAGAAGACCGATTTAGAGAAAAAAACAAAACGCTGAGCCTGCAGGAAGGGACGAGCATCCTTCTTCCATCCCATGTGGAAGCATGTTGGTGACTTCCACAGTAAAAGCTATTTGGGAGTACGTTATTCCCATACATTTTTGTGGTGCAGGTTCTGTGCCTTTAACATCCAGGAGACTCATTTAGCAGTTGTTTTGACTTTTGCAAATCTGAGTTGTGCAAACCTGTCTGGGTGGGGCAATTGCATAAGCTAGGATGTTACAGTGTTCAGCTTCTGGGTGGTTGACTGGGATTGAATGCATCCATGTATCGGTGACCGAACCCAGAACTGGAAGGGTAGGAAAAAATCCTACATAAACACATGCACACACATGTGTCTGTTTGCTTGCTTAGCTATTTAACATCTTCTCTCTTAGCTTGAATTTCTTGAAAGAAGAGCCTAAAAGGGGCTTGCTTGCCTGCTAATCATTACTTGGGAGTGTCCCCAATACCACGGAGCAGACGTGAGACAGAGCAGGGAACGTCAGAACAAAGATGTGTGACCCAGCCAGCCATGCTTCAAGCATCTGGTGCTCCTTCCTGCTGGAACCTTCTGAGAAGCCTCCTGTGACCCTCTTAGAACTGGCTGCCCAAGCGGCCAGGAGGGACAGACTTCTCCCAGAGTCCAGCTGCCACTGCCCACGGGGCCGCACTACCCCCCAGCCCACTCTGGGTGCCTGCTGAGCGTCGAGCAGCCCCATCAGGGGAGCCCCAGGGCTGAAAGCAGGAGCTGAGGGGAGAAGGCTGAGGATGAGGCTTCCCTGAGCCGTGTCCATGGGGAGCTGGGCCGAGCGGAGTGGACCTGGTCCCCATCGCGATGACCGGGGCGCAGGCAGGCCAGGAGGAATCCTGCTGAAGAGCAGAATGTCGCGGGAAAGCAGGGTGCGCGGCTGTGTGCTCAGGGCAGTGGGGAGCAGTGGGGGCCCTGGTACAGCCCTGCCCTTCCTCCTGCAGCCTCAGAAATGAGGGTGCTCTCTTCCTCTGGGTATACGGAGGGCGTCTCTCCCATGAGAGTCTCACAAGCTTCTTCAGGGGACACAGGGAGGTCAGCGTGTCCTTCTTGCACTGCTGAGCATTGGGCCTTGCCTTTCTATCCAGCAGGAATTCTTTGCTATGGGGTCAGGGTTACGGACACGCAAAGGTTCCCTTCGGTGGGAATCTCCTCCTTCTCATCTCCTCCCCAAAGACTGAGGAAGTCGGAGAAGCTGGTCCCTAGAAGTTAGAGAGAGCGGTGGAGCATCCAGAGATGGAACTGGAGGCAATTAGGAACATTTTCCTAATTGAAGAGCTTCATTGAGCAGCTTCGTCGCATTTCTTGCTGCTGGGGGCTCATGAAATGTGGAAGCTGCGGTGTTCATGTGCAGCAGGAAAGAAACAGATGAATCTTCCAAGTACATTTTTGCCTAAAATTGCAGCAGCTACAGAAAGCAAGTAATATAGGAGGTAAAATAATTGAAATCAGTAAAATGCAAGAAAATCAAGAGATGGGGCTGAAAGCAGAGAGCAGCTTCTTTTAAGGGCGAATTCTGGAGCTATATGCTCCCCCACCCCCCACCCCCCAGAGGCTGGCCACTACCTGCAGACATCAATAGACACAGTGAGCTGGTTTGCATTTCCAGGGATTCTGAGTGAGAAAATCCTCATTTGTCAAAATGTAATGGCTTTCTCATGACACAGACTGAGAGAGAATGACTCCAAAATGCATGTCTCACAGAGGACTTGTATTCAGAACGTATAAAGCATTTTAAAAACTCCCTTATTAGAAGATAAACAACTTGATTAAAAAATGGGCGGAACATCTAAATAAAATCTTCACCATAGAAGTACGGGTGGCAAATAAATACACACAAAGATGTTCAATGCCATTAATTATTAAGGAAATGCCAATTAAACCTACACTGAGCCAACACTACACACCCACTAGAAGAGCTAAAGCTAGAAAGGGTGGCCATGTGTCGGTGGGGGGCCAGTGGAACCCTCACATACCATCGCTGGGAATGGAAAGTGGTAGCCGCTTTGGGAAAGTTTGAAAGTTTCTTCTAAAGTTAAACATATACTTACTATATGACCCAGTAATCCCACTTTTTATTGTTATTCGTAACAACTCCAAATGGGAACCAATCCAAATGTCCATCAACTGGTGAATGATTAACTGCTTTGTGGCAAATACATACATCGGACCATCACTCAGCAATGACGAGGCACGGACGATTCATACAGAGAACAGTGTGGACGCATCTCATGAGTGTTATGCCAAGTGAAAGAAGCCGGACACAAAAGCCTAAATGTTGTGAGATCCTGTTGCTGTTGTTATTGCTTGGTTGCTCTGTTGTGCCTGATAAATACATACATCGGACCATCACTCAGCAATGACGAGGCACGGACGATTCATACAGAGAACAGTGTGGACGCATCTCATGAGTGTTATGCCAAGTGAAAGAAGCCGGACACAAAAGCCTAAATGTTGTGAGATCCTGTTGCTGTTGTTATTGCTTGGTTGCTCTGTTGTGCCTGACTCTTTGTGACCCGCCAGGCTCTTCTGTCCATGGGATATGCCAGGCAAGAATACTGGAGAGGGTTGCCATTTCCTTCTCCAGGGACTCTTCCCGACCCAGGGACCCAACCCATGTCTCTTGCACTGCAGGCAGATCCTTTACAGCTGAGCCACCAGGAAGCCCTTTTGTGATCCTATTTACATGAAAGTCTAGAAAAGACAAACCAGATGGTAAGAGAACAGATCAGTGAATGCCAGGGGCTTCAGGAGGGCAAGGGGATTGACTGTCAGGGACGTGAGGGGACTCTGGGGGGTGGAAATGTTCCATGTCCTGATTATGGTAATGGTAGGCAACTGTGATCAGCTGTGAACACTCAAGAAACAGCACGATTAAATGACGAATTTTATTGTGTATAAATTATGCTTTAATAAAGCTGATTAAAATGTTGTCGCTTTCTGAACAAAGATACTTGACAACTTTTGGACAGGACATCAAAGGGGAGACACTTGTCATCCTCTGGGGACCCTCAACCTGGCAGAGGGTGGACACTGTCTGCTCCCAAGTACAAGAATCACAAGCTGAGGCTTGGCGCTCGAAAACTCCCACACCTTGGGAGTAAGCACCGAGCTGGGCCACGGAGAAAAGAGCACTGGAGGCAGGGCCTCCCTGGCGAATTCTTGGCCATAAAGATGAATTCCAAAGGCCACATAAAGAATATCTCCTCAAAAGGGTATAAGCCTGAACTAAATTACGGATTTTCTTTTTCTTATAATAGGAAAACCAGGCAGCTCACTGGCTATAAGTGGTAAGGAATAAGACAAAGAAAAAATTTTCGAAGTAAAGGAATGTTGAAATGAAGGTGCAAAGAGAGGCAAATTGGTTTTTCCACAAGGAGGAGGATCACTCGCCCACCAGGCAGAATTCCTTTGTATGTGAGAGCTGCTTCGGTTACCCACATGTGTCACAGCTGTCAAATATTTCCCACAGGTTCAGCTTTCAAATCTCGGAGGAAGGGTGTGCTAGAGACAATATCTAGTTTGCTGTTGAAACGCACATTTTTCCTTCCCAGGGTTTCTGGAAAGGCGTCCTGGAACCACAGGGAGAGGCAGCTGCTTTTTGGTTGTGGATTTTTGTTGCTGCCTCTCCATTTCTCCTCAGCCTCTGTCTCTGCTGCAGTCAGACGCCTTTTCCCCTGTAGAACTCACTGCTAAAGAACACTTCAGTGGAACAGAGATTTATTTTTCTGAATGCCTTAGATAACTTTGCTGCCCTGAGGATCAGGTGGCCTCTGGGTCCCAATCATATAATCATCTGCACGCTGCTGCTTCCGAATGGCATCGCCTCTGTGAGAATGAAGAGGGAAGAGCACGTTCAATGCACAGCATGTGCTCAAGGTCAAGTTCTTACATTTTTTTTAAAGATTTTTTAAAGGTTTTAAAAATAATATACATTTCCTAAAAGTTAACATGCACATGGTGTGTGTGAAGTCACTCAGTCATGTCCAACTCTTTGTGATCCCGTGGACTGTAGCCCGCCAGGCTCTGTCCCTGGGATGCTCCAGGCAAGAACACTGGAGTGGGTTGCCATTTCCTTCTCCAATGCATCAAAGTGACAAGTGAAAGTGAAAGTGAAATTGAAGTCGCTCAGTTGGGTCTGACTCTTCATGACACCATGGACTGTAGCCCACCAGGCTCCTCCATCCATGAGATTTTCCAGGCAAGAGTACTGTAGTGGGTTGCCATTCCCTTTTCCAGGGGATCTTTCCGACCCAGGGATTGAACCCGGGGCTCCTGCATTGCAGGAAGACGCTTTATCCTCTGAGCCACTAGGGAAGCCTGACATGTGCATGATAGGAAAGCGAACAACACAAGAAGCAAAAAAAGCAAAAAGCTGCAGAGTCACAGGCAGCTCACTGTGTGGTGTGTCCCTCGGGCCTCGTGTGTGTGTGAGACCAGCCTCTGTGTGTGGCGAATGGTGCAGTCAGGGCCACTGCATGCGCGCCGGAGGGCGAGCCGAAGTCCTTATGTGAAGTGTCTGGCCTTTCCAGATGTGTAAAAGTACGCAACCTATTTTGAAAAGAGAGAGTTAAGGGAAACAGCTTGTAAGTATTTTTTTCTGTTAATTCATAGGAATAGTTGCATTTGGGGAGTGGCGTTGTCTCAGATATTTTTGATGTGGGCCGGTTTTAAAGTCTGTGTATTTTTGATATGGGCTTTTAAAAAAAATCTGTGTTGAGTCTGCTTCTGTTTTATGTTTTGGTTTTTTGGCCATAAGTCGTGTAGGACCTTAGCTCCTCAACCAGGGATCAAGCCAGCAACCCCTGCACTGGAAGGCGAAATCTTAACCACTGGACTGCCAGGGAAATCCCAAATTCGTACACCTTAAAGTCATTCTCTCCTCCTCTGCCCCAGTCTCCAGGCTCCAAGGGTGAGAAATCACACTAATAGGCGTAGTTTCATGGTTTTGGAACATAAAAGCTCACTTGCAAAACTATATCTGCTTGGATCAACTTCTATAACAAATCTTTCTCCCCACACTAATAGTATATCTGTACTAAGAACGTTGAAATAAACTTCCTACACTATTTTAAGAATTATGTGGAAACTCCAATAACCATATATCTGAATAGAGGATGAATGGTTTTCAAGTTAAATTTGTGGTGTTGTGAGTGTGATTACGTGCAGGAAAACTAATCAGATATACTTGGGATTAAATCTTTGCTCTACCAGTTCCTGTATGACCTTTGGCAATTTACCTAACCTCCTTAAGACTTGGTTTTCTCTGTACAGTGGGAATAACATCAGCTTTATAAGGCTTTTATGGGGATTAAATGCAAATGCCTATAAAGCACTAAGGCTAGTCCCTGGAATATAGGGAGGCGGTATTGAAATAATCAACTGCAAGTTACGTGTACAAGGTGTGAGGGTTGGGGAGGGGCAGAATTTTCTGTTTTGTTTACTCTGCTAGCACAGTGACTGCCTAATTTTTATGCTAAGGTTTAAATATGTGTAGAATGAAAGCCAATGAATCTAGTTATTGCAATCTCATAAGTCTATTTACGTAATGAACTTTGCGTAACCACTGGGTCTAGTACCTTGAACTTTAAACTCCTGCCTAAACACAGCCTTCTGTGGGAACTTCTACTTATTTCTCTTGTAGTCTTTAGAACCATGGCCTTCTGACACTTCTCCATATTTACTTTTTTATTCTGCTCATGTATTCAATAAAGATCTATTCAGCACCTCTCTGTGTCAAGCACTGGGCTAGGCAGTAGTGGACAGATGGGCAAACCTGCACTCAAGCTGCTTACCATCTAGTGGCAGAAGAAAGGCAGGGCAAACGGTGAATGCAGCTTAGGGTAAATATTCCATAGAGGTGAGGCCAGAATGCCCGGAGGCTCACAAGGTTGCTGCTGCTAAAACAAGTCAGGCACAGAAAGACAACTGCTATATAATCTCGCTTATATGTGAAATGTAAGAAAGTCAAGTTCTTAGAAACAGAGATTAGGATGGTGCTTACCAGGGGCTGGGAGGTGGAGGAAATGGGGAGATGTTGGTCAAAGAGTACAACTTTCAGTTATGAGTAGTCCCGGGGATCTAGTGCACAGGACGTGACTGTAGTTAATAACGCAATATTCCTGAAAGTTGCTGAGAGAGTAGATCTTAAATGTTCTCTCACCACACACACACACACACACACACACACACACACACACACACACACAAAGAGATGGTAATGTGACTGGGTTTTAGCTAACTCTATATTGGTAATCATTTTGCAATGGCTAAGCGAATCAAATCAACATATTGTAAATCTTAAAAGCACATAATGTTATATGTCAATTATATCTCCATAAAGCTGGAAAGAAAAAAGAAAAAAAAAGGCTACTAAAAGCCTCTTGATGAAAGTGAAGGAGGAGAGCGAAAAAGTTGGCTTAAAGCTCAACATTCAGAAAACGAAGATCATGGCATCCGGTCCCATCACTTCATGGGAAATAGATCGGGAAACAGTGGAAACAGTGTCAGACTTTATTTTTTTGGGCTCCAAAATCACTGCAGATGGTGACTGCAGCCATGAAATTAAAAGACGCTTACTCCTTGGAAGAAAAGTTATGACCAACCTGGATAGTATATTCAAAAGCAGAGACATTACTTTGCCGACTAAGGTCCGCCTAGTCAAGGCTATGGTTTTTCCTGTGGTCATGTATGGATGTGAAAGTTGGACTGTGAAGAAAGCTGAGCGCCGAAGAATCGATGCTTTTGAACTGTGGTGTTGGAGAAGACTCTTGAGAGTCCCTTGGACTGCAAGGAGATCCAACCAGTCCATTCTGAAGGAGATCAACCCTGGGATTTCTTTGGAAGGAATGATGCTAAAGCTGAAACTCCAGTACTTTGGCCACCTCATGCAAAGAGTTGACTCATTGGAAAAGACTCTGATGCTGGGAGGGATTGGGGGCAGGGGGAGAAGGGGACGACCGAGGATGAGATGGCTGGATGGCATCACGGACTCGATGGACTTGAGTCTGAGTGAACTCCGGGAGATGGTGATGGATAGGGAGTCCTGGCGTGCTGCGATTCATGGGGTCACAAAGAGTCGGACATGACTGAGCAACTGAACTGAACTGAACTGACCTCATCCTGGGAGTAGGTCAAAGGAAAGGCTTCTAGGAGGAGGTGAGACTTAAGCTGTCTTGCAAGATGGTAGGCATTAGCCAGGACGAACTGGTCATGGTATTCTAGGCAGAAGACATGGAAAAACAGGAAGGTGTGGATAGTTGCTCTTTGGTTAGAACGGGGGTGTGCACTGGGTTGAGATACGAGATCAGATCTGTAGTAAGGGTCAAGTCATGAAGGACTTGATTGTCTTCGAACTCTGTACTGAATGCAGAGGCGAGTCCCTGAGTGATTTAAAACCTGTAGTGATATAAAGCAATGTGCATTTTGCAATTAAAATTGTGGTGCAATATAAACCAGAAGACGCACGACCGTGTGGGAGACAAGTGGACGAGAAGAGTCAGCAGGAAAAGCGGGATGAAGGAAGCATGGCAGCGTGGCGGCTAACCGGGCAAACGCCTTCAAAGCAAGGCGCGGAGGTATTATTATAGGAAGGCGAGACAGCAAGGCTCGGGGAGCCCGTTGTCCTGTCTCTGACGGCTGAGTCGCGGCGCATTAGCGCAGGGGCTGCAGCGCAGCGGTGGGAGCGGCGCTCCTGTGGGCTGGCAGTGAGTGGCGGGGAGGAGGCGGGCAGGGGCGCCCGATCGCGACGAGAGGGCGGGAGGAGGGGCACTTAGGAGGGCGCCGCGGGCGCCGCGAGGCTGGCGTCGCTGCTGCGGGCAAAGCCCCGGGACGCGTGACCGCGGAGGGCCGCGCGGAAGCCTCAGCAGGTCAGGGAGAGAGAGGCCGCGGGGCGTCTGGAGCCCGGCTGTGCAGCTAGGGTCTGCCGGGGACGGTGCGGAGCGCTGTGTCACGCGGGGCCAGGGGGACGCGGGCTCCGGGGCGAGCCTGGCGGAGCTGGCGGAGCGGAGTCCGGAGGGCACGTGTTCCGTCTTTAGCTTTAAGTGAAGGAGCACAGTGCTCAGCGACGCAGGACCCTCAATCTGGAAGATGGCTTTCCACCCGCTTCATTTAAGAACCAGTCTCGCTCGGCGCCAGGTCTGCCCGGGAGGGCAAGGCGGCCCTGGCTCTGACACGCGAGGCAGCGCTTCCTCCTTGCCCAGCGCTGCTTGCCCTACAACGAGCGCTTTTTCCCCTCCTGGGTGGGAGACCTAAGACCAAGCCGGGCGCCACAGGCAGGCAGGCACCAGAGGCATTCACATTTGACTTCGCCTCTGGTGCAACAAAATCCTTGGATGCTGAGCATTTGTTGAAAACATTTCCCTGTTATTATGGAAATCAGAGCTGGGTTTGAGTTACAGGGTGAGAAATCATTGACAATTACTGATATTCTGGTTCTTTTCCCATAGCAATCAGAAACATTGAAAATTGTCCACTGTTGCCAAGAATACGGCCGATAATTCCATACTGTTGAAGTTTACTGTCTAATATTGGCATCTACCCAGGTTTCTGGTGTCACTCAAGGTGTGCTGACCAGTAATGTGGGTGATAATCTGACCTTCACAATGTACATGTATCATTACATACATTACGTTGGGTAAGGGGTAAACATTTAATTTAAAAATATCCTGCTCCTGAACTTCCCTGGTGGTCCAGTGGTTAAGGATCTGCCTGCTCATGCAGGGGACATGGGTTCAGTCCCCGGTCGGGGAAGATTCCCCATACTGAGGAGCAGGGAAGCCCTCAGGCCACAGCTACTGAGCCCCCGCCTAGAGCCGGCGCTCCGCACAAGGGCGCGGCCCCTGCTGCTAGAGAAAGCCTGTGCAAAGAGCAAGGACCCAGTGCAGCCAAAAATAATCCATGAATATCTTCTAGGCTTTCTCCCCACCCCTTTTTTAAACTTTCCCATTTCCCTTTTTATTTTGAAATTTCCAACCCATATAGAAGTTTAAAGAATAATACAATGAATACCCACATATACTTCATTTTGCTTTACCAAATTGCTAACATTTTGCCAGGGCACCCTCTTGTGTGGGTCTTAGAAGCCAGGGCAAATAAGTAGACATGGAGAGCCTCTGTGCTCCAGACGGGAATCCAGCCTGAAAAGGGAGAAAAGAATGACATGGGGGAGCCAAGCATTGGTGCCAGACCCACAACTTTATTTTCAAAAGCAGCTTATATACCCCAGTAAAGTAAGTAAAATCACTGTCATGTCTGACTCTTTGTGACCCCGTGGACTGCAACCCATCAGGCTCCTCAGTTCATGGGATTCTCCAGGCAAGAATACTGGAGTGGGTTGCCATTTCCTTCTCCAGGGAATCTTCCTGACCCAGGGATCAAACCCAGGTCTCCCGCATTGGAGGCAGATGCTTTAACCTCTGAGACACCAGACCCCAAGTTGTACATAAAGAAATAATGGAATATGCAGAGTTATGCAGGGGCAGCAGTCCTGACCCTTATTGAGGCCAGGCTTTCTTTTTGCACACCTTCCCGTATACAAAAGGTCTTAGGGGGTTTTATATCATCTTCTGGCCAGGGGGCCTGTTAACATTTTTATGGCTCTCTTCCTAGATAATTGTCTATCAACCAGAAAACTCATTTTCCCTTGAAGTGTTTTTTCTTAATCTGCATCACCCTCAAAGTACTAAATAAAGTTGCATTCCTGTAGAACAAAGGTGCAGTGGGTTATAACAAAGAAAGTACTTAACTCAAAGATCTGATGTTGCTAATGCCAGGGCTACTGCCTGTTTTCTCTACATACCAACTATGTCAACAAATAAAAGATATGAAAACTTGGCAGCAAGTATTGGCTCAACAAATGAAACCCTTGATCAGTCCTATTCTAATAATTTTGACTCCTCGGAAGCCCCTACATTCCTAGGATGTTTTAAGCTTCCTGTGCCTCTCACGGTTGGGAGGCTGCAAACAATCACATGCGCAGCTGTAAGAGTCTGGACAAACCTGTCAGGCAGGCTAGAAAGCCATCAGAGGGGTTTTTGGATTGAAACACTTCTATTATGCCCAGGAGACTTATTATCTAAAAGCTCTAAATTAACTTTTTCCAGAAAAAGTTTGTGCGGGGATAGCCCCCTGTTAATGTCAGAAGAGTAGGTGGAAAGCATAACACAGTAAAGCAGGCAGACTCTGGTTTTGGGGGTAGATGCTCGAGAAAATCCAGGGGGACCCCTGAGGCCTGATCCCGCCTTTGCATTTGTCAGGCCCCTTTCCTCATGACCTTTGCCACGGGCTGGATTCCCCATGCTGGCACCCAGCACAGCTCTCCACCATCAGTCTTGGTGGAGGCACTGAGATAAGGTTTCCCCAGGGTGGCTCCTCCCTTGTCGTTGTCATCAGCCACTTCACTGCCACTTGGTGCCTCTACTTTCAAGGTGGTACTCAACTCTCCCGTTTAAAAAAAAAAAATAGCCCAAAACTGGAAAACAAAACTGAAAAGACGTTCATCTGATCCCGTTTCCTCCTTTTGCTACTGTCTTGCTTCTCCAACCTCATTCTTACTGACAGTCTTTACTTTGGGTCTTTGCTCTCTGTCACCTTCTTGACCAGTGGCAATCGATTTCTCTCACCCACTCCAAATCACTGCCCCGTTGGAGCTTGGTAGATGCCCTCTTCATTGAAAAGTCTCCCAGGACTTTTCCTCTAGGCTTTCTCCCCCCCTTTTTTTAACTTTCCCATTTCCCTTTTTATTTTGAAATTTCCAACCCATATAGAAGTTTAAAGAATAATACAATGAATACCCACATATACTTCATTTTGCTTCACCAAATTGCTAACATTTTGCCATGCCGGCTCTTCTGTTGTGTTTATCAGGACATTTCATCCAAAAATTTCAGCCTGAATACTTAAGCATATACTGCCTAACTTTTTTTTTAAGTCACTCATTACAATACACTATTGTTGTTGCTGCGAGACTAAGTCATGTCTGACTCTTTTGTGACCCCGTGGACTGCAGCCCACCAGGCTCCTTTGTCATGGGATTTCCCAGTCAAGAATACTGGAGTGGGTTGCCATTTCCTTCTCTAATAATCTGCCATTATTTGCAAGGGATTTGACATTGTTAATGTCTTTTGAAGTACTATTGTCTTTAAATCTAGGACCCAAATAAATTTCCTGCATTGTTCCTTGTTTTGTTTCTTCAAGCTCTCTTAATCTAGATTTTAGAAAGTCCCACCTTCTTTTGTGAAATTTGACAATAGCTGACATTTTTGAAGAGTTCAGGCCAATTGTCTTGCAGACTGTCCCTCATCCTGGGCTTGTCTGATTGTTTCCTCATGTTCACATCCAGATTAAGCATTGTTTTGTTTTGTTTTGTGTTTTGGCAAGAATATCCCCTAAATGACGTTGTGTACTTTCAGTTGCATCACATCAGGAGGTACGTGTCGTTTTGTCCCATTATTTGTTTGGTGACCGTGTTGTCTGCCAAAATTTGTCCACTGTAATAGTACTTCTTCC
>SJYX01010573.1:0-42053 GCA_006410675.1 Oreotragus oreotragus | reverse complement strand
AGCATATTAAAAAGCAGAGATATTACTTTGCCAATAAAGGTCCGTCTTGTCAAGGCTCTGGTTTTTCCAGTGGTCATGTATAGATGTGAGAGTTGGACTGTGAAGAAAGCTGAGCACTGAAGAATTGATGCTTTTGAACTGTGGTGCTGGAGAAGACTCTTGAGAGTCCCTTGGACTGCAAGGAGATCCAACCAGTCTATCCTAAAAGGAGACCAGTCCTGGATGTTCATTGGAAGCACTGATGCTGAGGCTGAAACTCCAGTACTTTGGTCACCTCATTTGAAGAGTTGACTCATTGGAAAAGACTCTGATGCTGGGAGGGACTGGGGGCAGGAGGAGAAGGGGATGACCAAAGATGAGATGGCTTGATGGCATCACTGACTTGATGCCCATGAGTTTGGGTGAACTCTGGGAGTTGGTGATGGACAGGGAGGCCTGGTGTGCTGCGATTCACGGGGTCACAAAGAGTCGGACAGGACTGAGCAACTGAACTGAACTGATGTCACAATTATTTTTGTAAGTGGGTAAATTTAGATTTTTTAGTTGGAGTTTCAATATCAAAGTCTCAAAAATTAATACAATGAATATACAGAAAAGTAGAAGGATATCGTAGACCTGAAAAGCACCAGGAACCAATTCAGCACAATTAGGGTTTATACAATTTTCACACAGCAGTAGGATACAAATTCTATTCAAGTTCCATAAACTATAAACTAGGAGTCACTGGAACATATCCAGGGATATAAAACAGTGTGCAAAAGTTTCATGGTCTTAAGGTATTGAAATCATACAGAGTCTGTTTTTTCCCACTCACATGGGGTTTTTTCCACTGAGGCATGTAGGCTCCAGAGTGTACAGGCTCAGTGGCGGAGGGGCAGGCATGGTTGCCACATGACGTGTGGCGTCTTACTCCCCCAACCAGGGGTCCCACCCATGTCCTCTGCACTGAAAAGCAGCTTCTTACTCATTGGACCACCAAGAAAGTCCTGTCCCCAGGCTTTTAACCAAACAGTGGTAATCATTTCTCATTTAGCAACAACTCCTAACGGGTCAGATCGATTTTCCAAAGTATGAGTTACCTAGAGAGTAGTCTATAAGTTATCTATTGCTGTGTTGGGCTTCTAGATGGTTCAGTGCTGAAGAATCCGCCTGTAGTGCAGGAGATGCAAAAGACAGGAGGTTATTCTCTGGGTCAGAAAGAGCCCTTGGAGGAGGGCATGGCAACCTGAAGAATCCCGTGGACAGAGGAGCCTGGAGGGCTACAGTCCATGGGGTCACAGAGAGTCAGACATGACTGAGCATGCCCACGCATTGCTGTGTAACAAATGATCACAAACTTACTATAGCAACACACAGCACATATTTAGTGTCCCACAGTTTATGTGGGTCAGGAGTCCAGACCTGGATCAGCTGGGTCCTCTGCTTCAGGAACTCTCACACGGTCTGTGGACCAGGGTTTCAGCCTCCTCTGGAAACTTGCCTGGGGAAGGCTCCGCCTGTAAGCTCCTATGATGTTGGCAGGATTCAGTTCTCGGTTCCTTGCAGGGCGCAGTCACGGAAGCAGCCTCCTTTCACCTTTGCCATATTCTGTGGATTAAAGCAAGGGACTGCCCTGGTGGGCCAGCGGCTAACCCTCCGTGCTGCCAGCGCCTCGGTCTCTTATTTGACCCCTGGTCGGGAACTAGACCCCACACGCCACAGCTAAAGAGTTCCAATACTGCAGCTGAGAGGGCCCTTGTGCCGCAACGAAGAAGCAGGCGCAGCCAGATCAGTCAAGCAGTCAAAGAAGCAAGTCCCAGGTCCAGCTGATGTTCAAGAGGAGGGGACTGTACAAGGGCCTGCGTGTGCAAGGGTTCATGGATCGTGGGGGCCAGCTCAGAATCTGTCATCACAGGCAGTAAAAGAGAATGTCAGGACTTGAATTTTAGAGCCACCTGCCTGCTTTCAGATTTCTAACTTTCTAGTACTAAATGCTCCACCATTTAGTGGGCTTCCCAGGTGGCCCTAGTGGTAAAAAAAACCCGCCTGCCAACGCAGGAGATGCAAGAGAATATGGGTTCGATCCCTGCGTCAGAAAGATCCCCTGGAGGAGGAAATGGCAAACCTCTCCGGTATTCTTGCCTGGGAAATCCCAAGGACAGAGGAGCCTGGCGGGCTACAGTCCATGAAGCTGCAGAGAGTCAGACACAAATGAGTGAGTAAGAAGCCAGCATTTGGCATCTAGCTTCTCAGGGCCTCAGTTCCTACATTTGTATAGCCAGGATAATAATAGTACCTGTCTTACAGATTTGTTGTGAGAGTGAAATGGGTTACCATATTTAACGTGTTCAGAACTGCCTGGCTTGTGACAGGGCCATGGACCTGTTAGCTCTCTTCACTCTTCCTCTTCGGTGATGCTGTTTCTAGAGGTCGGGGCTGCACAAGGTTCGTCCTTCTCTCCGAGACCACAGTGGTGCTTCTCAATCATTCCCACATGCATAGCACGTACACATGTGGTTTTAAGATAATTACAAATAAGCAGCATGTTATACATTTGACAAATTGCTTTGTATTGATTTGTGTTGGGTTCCCAAGGGGAAAGTGGGATGCCACAAATGACAAGTAAAGTGTCTGGAGCCAACTATTCAGACCAAAGAGTCTTTAGGGACAATTTGATACTGTATAAAGTAGTTCATCTTTGGAAACCATGAAGATGGGGCCATCAAATATTTATGGGCCTTTAACAGGGGCTGCTGTCTTTCAGCTGTCTTGTGGAGTCCATTGGAAGAGTTCTGGATGAAAACTATCGCCTTTGAAAAGGCTTTGTGCAGAAGACAGTCTTTAAAGATGTTTCAGCTTTATGATTGAAAGAACAGATCGAATTGGCCCCTGTGGCAGTCTTCAGGTGGGAACTGTAAGAACTTCATTTTCCAAAAGTAACGCGGAGTATTAGGAAAGAAAGGGGTTTCAAATACCACCCCCACAAATCTCACTAAATTAAGGAATGACAGAGATGAAGATTTCAAAATTTAGAGAACTGAACTAAGACTTTAAATCAATTGGAATAACCACTGCAACTCGCTGTTTTCAAGAAGTTTGGCACAATGCAGTTTCATTTTCCTATTACGACAGTAGTAGCACTGGTTTAGGTGGTGTCAGCCAAGACAGATGCAAACAGCGTCACCGGGATAAACGGCAGAAAGACAGAGCTGAGCTAGCATACCTTGAATGCTCTAAGCAAACCCATTAGGACTGCATTTAGCTGCAGGTAACAGCACGTCAAAGTGACGAGACTTAAACAAGTACGGGGTTTGTTTACCACGTTTGTCACACGCAACAGAAGGTCCGGGGGTAGGTGACCCTGGACAAGGAAAGCAGTTCCAGATGTCATCAGGGGCCCATTCAGTTTATCTCCCTGCTCGCCATCCTTCTCAGCAAGCAGCGCTCATTTTCACAGTCTCCAGAGGGCTGCCACACCCTCAGCTCTCACGCTTGTTTTAGGGGGAAAGGAGGGAGGAAGCCAGGCTGAAGGGCAGGGAGCTGAGGATGTTGCTAGCAGAGTCTGGCCTCTCCAGAAACCCTCCCGAGGGAGCTCCCTGCCGTGGCCTGGGCCCAGTCTCTGCCCAGGGAGCTAAGATCCTGCCAGCCACGCGGTGCAGCCCAGAGCAAAGCAAACAGACAAACTTTCCTGAACGCTGTCCCACAGCGCTTCTTCACTCACTGGCTTGAACTCTGTGACCTAGCCACACATAAGCCGAGGAAAGAAACACTTCCTCTTTCCAGCCTCCAGAGTAGGAGAAGCAACGGACAAAGAGCTGTGAAAGAGTCTTGAATTTCCAGTCCACCGGGCCTGCCCTAGTAATTTCTGGAACTCCACGTGCCCCTTGTCACGCTTGTTTGCATGTCTCTGGCTGGATTTTTAACCTATTTCCTTTGTCTACGTGCAGGAAGCCAGTTGGAAATGTTTTTACAGAGTGTCAGAGAACAGGGTAATTTGATGCTAATAATCAACGGAAACGTGTGAAATAAAAAAAAAAGACCTCGTATCTGGTCACATCCATCTCAACGGCCACAGAAAAGTTCCTACCTCTAAACGCAGGTGTAGTCATTTGAGCGATGCAACTTTTAGTACTTCTTGCCTTACTGCCTAGAGGTCAAGAGGAATGAACATAAACACGGTCTTGCCCACAAGAGCCTGTCCTCATAGAATGGAAGCCATGACTTGGCTTAATTCTTATACTGAAAGGCAAACATTATTGGAAAGCCGGGCGGCGACCAGCTGGCACAGGGAAGCGCTCAGAGAGCGCGTTACTGAGCGAGGGCACAACCCTCTCCCCTCTGACTTGCTTCTCTCCCGGGGTCACAGGCCAAGGCTAGAAAGCAATCACTTGCATGTGACAGGAGGATCCCTCAGGCTGCAGTGCTACTGCTTGGTTTCCACTGGAAGGACTGTATTGTCGATATATCCAGTGTAAATACCTCCCTTTGGATCCTGGTAAAGTGCTTGCCTTGCTGTGTGTGCCACTGAATTGTCTGTCTTAACATGGGGAGCGCTGCCTGATTTGCTTTGACCAGAGCTGATCCCATTTTTTGCAATCCAGGTAGATTGTAGGGATCTCCTCTTGAGGCTCAGGTGGAAGGGCCGAGAACAGAGGCAGGGATGTGATTTTCCCTTGGGGAGGGCCCGTGACACAGGGCAAGGGCACCCAAGCACGCCAGAGTGCTGGTGATGGAGGGAGAAAGAGGGTGTGTGTGGTGGGGGACAAGAGCTCGGCCTGCAAAGATGAGGGAAATGCCCTGAGTCTCCACCTGAGAAGATGCCAAGTCTTTGAGCAAGATACCTAGCTTGACAATTAAGCAGGCTTCCAGAAGACCTTCCCTGGTGGTCCAGTGACCCCCGATGCAGGAGGCGCAGTTTCCATTCCTGGTCAGGAAGGTAAATCCCACTTGCCACAGCTAAGACCTGGTGAAGCCAAATAAATAGCTATTTTAAAAAGGGGAAAAAAGCAAGCTTGCAGAATGTGCATAATGAGACTGAAACCGAGCTGTTTACTCAGCCTTTGGTCGAATCGCTTTGACACTTCACTGATAAGAAAAATAAAACGCTTAACTGCATCCATCTGTAAATGGAAGGAGAGATTTTTGAAAAAAACAAAACAAAACAAAACAAAAAAAACCTTCTTTCAAAAACACTGTTTTGTCAAAATTGTGTGACTTCTTTTGTCCCCGCAGCCTCCGAGAACTCTAATCCTTTGAAGACTATTGATTTCCTTTTGGTTGATGTAGCAAGGCATGCTTCCACACGACTCAAATAGAACAGTTTTCCAGTGGGCAACGATCTTGATCACATTAACATTCATGAGATGAGTCTGTGTCCCACTTGTTTTTTAATAAAAGGAATAGAATATTATTCAGTCATAGTGGCTCATCTCCCGGGGACAACATCACTGCTGCAATTCCATTAACAGCACGGGCGATCAGAAGGGAAGGAGCAATAATACAAAATTGTTGCTTTTAGGTAAAAACTAGAAGATGCTTGTTGTGAATATCCTCTCTTGACTGTTTAATCAGGAGTAGAAGCCGATGTGCTCTAAGCAGCTGAAGATGCTACTGGGGTTCACAAGAAACAGCCGTGAATGGCTGCGCCAGAATCCCACTCATAAAAGAGGGAGGTACCATGCCACTCTTCTAAACTGACCTCCAGAGCTTCTGCTCCACCCTAGGAAGGCTGAACCCCCCAGGCACACCTAGCACTCCTATTCCCTTGCCTTGTGGGGGGACATCACAAAAGCATTTTGCCCAGATATTTTCTGCGCATCATTTCATTGCATTCTCACTACAGGCCTAAGTGGAAGATTGTTGCTGTGGTTCAGTCACAAAGTAATGCCCGATTCTTTGTGACGTCATGGACTGCAGCAGGCCCCCCTGTCCATCAGCGTCTCCTGGAGTTTGCTCAAACTCAAGTCCATTGAGTCAGTGATGCCGTCAAACCATCTCGTCCTCTGTTGTCCCCTCCTCTTCCTGCCCTCAGTCTTTCCCAGCATCGGGCTCTTTTCCAGTGAGTCAGTTCTTCACATCAGGTGGTCAAAGTATTGGAGCTTCAGCATCAGTCCTTCCAATGAGTATTTCCTTTAGGATGGACTGGTTGGATCTTGCTGTCCAAGGGATTCTCAAGAGTCTTCTCCAGCACCGCAGTTCGAAAGCACAGATCGAAAGAGGAAGGTGTTATGACTCATTTCCTAAACTGATGTCGTTAAGCATCATCCAACGTTATATTGCTAGTAAATTGTGGAAAGTATGATCTGAAACAGATCCTTGTAAGTCACAGAGTAACAGAGAAACACTCTGTCAAAAAAAGAAAAAAAAAAAAAAAAGGCAAGAATTGGTTAGAATCTCCGTGCAAGAGTGAAGGACTTGTGTGAAGGCTACCAGCGTGACTGCTGATTTCACACTGGCATCAGCAGCGCAGAAACAAAGGTCATGTAGAGACAGGGGGCAGAAGGCAATGGCAACGGCACCCCACTCCAGTACTCTTGCCTGCAAAACCCCATGGACGGAGGGGCCTGGTGGGCTGCAGTCCATGGGGTCGCTGAGGGTCGGACACGACTGAGCGACTTCACTTTCACTTTTCCCTTTCTCGCATTAGAGAAGGAAATGGCAACCCACTCCAGTGTTCTTGCCTGGAGAATCCCAGGGACGGGGGAGCCTGGTGTGCTGCCGTCTATGGGGTCGAACAGAGTCGGACACGACTGAAGTGACTCAGCAGGAGAGACAGAGGTCAGTGGGCCCGCCAGGAAATATACGCAGGCTTCTGATCCTCCTCCATCATCTCTCTGCTATCTCCCTTACAGAAGCTCTCACTGAGTCTGGCTCCCTGGAGTGGAGTTTAAGCTTGAGAAGAGCACGTCCTAGACAGAGGTTTGCATCTTAGCCAGAATGTGCGTTCTTCAGCCGTTTCCCAGGTGGCTTCCTTGTCTCTGCCCACATGTGCCTCCTATGTCATGACCCCTTCTCGGAAATAAGCCATTGTCTTTGTCCCCTCTGGCGGCCATAACAAAATGCCATAGACAAGGGACCTAACCAGTGGGAATGAATTTTCTTGCAATTCTGGAGGTCAGAGAGTTCATGATCAAGGTTGTGGCAGGGTCAGTTCCTGGTGAGGTCTCTCTTCCCGGCTTGAAGACGGTGCATTTCTCACTTTCTCTTCTCGTGGCAGAGAGGGAGCAGGCTCTCTGATGTCTCATTATAAGGGCGCTAATTCCACCTCGGAGCCTTCATCCTCGTGACCCCATCGAGTTCCAGTGGCCTCCCGAAGTCCCCATCTCCAAATGCCATCACGTTGAGGGAAAGGATTTCGACACGTGGATGTCCAAAGGACACAAACACTCAGTTCAGTTCGTGTGTCCTTGTGTTTGCATCTGGTTTCTCCTGATTCTCCCCTCAGCTCCGAGGAGAGTTAACAACTGTCTTTCTTGCTGAAAAAGCATCATTTCTCCTTTCTCTGTGTCCTGCTTGCATCTTGAGCTAGACAGCCCATCTCTGGCAGGAAACACAGTTGCTGAAAGATTAACTGCCTGGGTTCCAGTCCACAGAAGTCAGTTCATCTTGATAAGCACCCCACCCCCCTGCCCACTCCCGTCACCCACCAAACTCACTGCTCGATCTACAGCATTTTCCCATGGGCTTCTTTACTCTCACACATATTCCTTCTTCTTAGGTCCCTGAGTTTATCATTCTTTGTCTATCTCCCATTTATACATATGCACTTATACATATGTATTATGTAAGTGTAAATGTGCTTATGCATATACATAAATATGAATTTATACATATATATGTATAAATGTGCCTGCATGCTCAGTTGCTTCAGTCATGTCCAACTCTTTGCGACCCCATGGACTGTAGCCTGCCGGTTCCTCTGCCCGTGGGATTTCCCAGACAAGAATACTGGAGTGGGTTGCCATTTCCTTCTCCAGGGGATCTTCCTGGGCCGGGGACTGAGCCCACGTCTTTTCATCTCTGCATTGGCAGGCGGGCTCTTTACCACTAGTGCCACCCAGGGAGCCCGTAAATGTGCCTATGTACGTAATTCACTCGAAGAAGCCTTGTGTTGAATAGACACTCGGAAAGGGCAGGGAAAATGTAGTGGTTTTATCCATCCTGTGAATGTGTTTTTATTTAGAAGGCATTTTTTTCATAACTAAAGAACACTTAGTTACTGCATAATGAATAATTAAAAGGCCTCTTCCCGTGATCAGAGTCAGGAGTTTTTTTTTGTTTTTGTTTTTTAATGTTCAATTTAAACCAGCTCCTCTGGCAAAGGAAAAGCCTTATAAAGGATAATACGAACATTGAATTTCTAGTTAATATGAAATCTCAATTTTTATTATTGAGTGGCTCAAAAATGATTATTTTTTTCTCTTAAACCGAGTGATTAAAAAATGTAAAGGGAGTTAGAGTAATGACCTTGGGGTATTCTTGAGGATAAGAGGCTTCCCAGTAGTAGGTGTCTGAGGCCATTTGGGGGTCATCTGATACAGTTCCTCAGGACCGAGGGAAGAGGACAGGAGGAAAATTAGCCTGGAACACGGTGCTTTGGCTTAATGAAAATTACCACTCTGTTATTTCTTTAAGAGTTCAAAGACCTAGGGTGATGTCTCTAAACAGTTTCCACTAACCTGATGCAGAAGGGAAGATGAGAATTAATGGCACCCTCACTGGAAGGTTGAAAGCCCAATTAGCTCTCAGCCTGGCTGAGTTTCATTAATTCATCGATGAGATTCTGGGAAGGCAGGCAAAGCCAAGGAGGCAGCAAGAGCTAAGTTAGGCTGAAGAGTGCAGGGAAAAGCAACCAACCGCGGTGATCTGCGCCTCATTCTGACTCACCTGGCACAAAAGCCATTACCGAGTTGTTACCTTGTTAACAGGAGCCATGAGAAACTTGGAATAGTGGCCCACTTACCCTCCGGATTAACTTTCTATAACTGAGGGTACTGTAAGTAAATGGATTAAAGAACCATTTGATCTTCAAAAAGAGGTTTATGGTGCTTTGATGATTAAGTACCCAGGGGACGCAATGGATTATCATGGATAACGGATTAGGAAAAGTGGGATATTAAAGCTGAACTCCCCTCCCTGGCTGTGCGAGGATGGTGCTGAGAGGTTAAATGGGGACTAGGTTAGCCTTGTCACTTGCTCGAATGTACAATCTAGGTGAGCGGAGGGAACATACTTTTCCTCACTTCTGGGAGAACAATTGAGAATCTTGTTAATCAAACTTTGAAGGGTAACCCCATTATCTCAAGATAAATTCTTGGGAGATTCACAAGTACATTCACAAGTACGAGTTCAGAGCTGAAAAGTCACTCTGAGAAAAATGGCCTTCGAAGGCACTCTGAGAAAAATGGCCTTCGTTTACCAGGGGCTCACCTCTGCCCAGCAAGTCTCTCTCACAAAACCTCAGCCCACGGAGAAGAGCTCTCACAGGGAAGACTCCTAGGGCTGCTTCCTCCGTCTCCGCTCTAGTCTTCTTTTCCTGCGCCAGCTCTCCCTGCGCACTCGGGTTCTGGAACGCGCAGGCTCAGTAGCTGCCGCTCTCAGGCTCAGTGACCCCTTGACATGTGGGCTCTTAGTCCACCGACCAGGGATTGAACCCGCGTCCTTTGTGCTGCAAAGCAGATTCTTAACCACTAGGCCACCAGGAAAGTCCCTCCACTCTAGTCTTTTATCTGTTCTGAGACCACCCTGACTTTGCTTTCCCCCTTGGGAGAAATAGTTGGTGATGATGAAGTGTCTTGAAATAAGGAGATTTGGGGGTGAGGAGAATAAATATAAACACAGTAGCTTAGTAAATACATAAGAGTATGGATGATTAACACATTCTGTGCCCTGTAAGTAACCTATGAAAGCCAATTAATAAACCAAAGGTATTGTTGATGCCAGTATGTATCACCACTCAGTTTAACGCAGAAGTGGAATCTCAGGAGGCTACCAGAGCAGGTGCAGTGACAAGCAAGGAAAGTAGGCCAAGCGTAAGTGCACACACATTCCTTGGCCTTGGTGGAGACTGGGGTTCACTGGAAAGCCTGCCCCTCATGAGGGATGGGCCCGACATGCCCGCTCAGTCACTTCAGTAGCCTCTGACTCTGGGACCCCGTGGACCACAGGCTCTTCTGTTCCCACAGGCTCCCCTGTCCATGGGATGCTCCAGGCAAGAATACTGGAGAGGGCTGCCATGCTCGCCTCCAGGGGATCTTCCTGACCCAGGAATCGAACCCTCACCTTGTATGTCTCCTGCATTGGCGGGCAGCTTCCTTACCACTAGCACCACTTGGGGCATGATACAGCTCCCGCTAATTGTTGCTGAGTAGGAAAATGAGGCCCAGTATTATCAAATTTCCACATTTTAAGAGAAGATAGAAATGTGGACTTTTAAAATGGAAAATCTCTCCTCATTAAAGTTTTCTATGGGCTGAATTTTTCCCAGAGGGAGGCCAATTTATGAGTTTTGCTTAAGGAGTAACTAAGTAAACCATAGCTAAATTAATGATGATGAAGTAATACTAACAATAATTTATTATTAAAGAAGCAAGAATAAGTGAAATATTTAGTTTATATCTACCAAAATGCGTAGAGGTCCTGTGGACTTGTCTGCTAAAAACTAGAAAACACCAAAGAAAGAGATATTCTTGTGTTTATGGATTGGAAGGTATAATATAAGAAAGATGTCAGTTCTTCCCAAACTGACATACAATTTTAATACTTTTCTTGTCAAAAATCCAGCAAGATTTTTTTGTAGATATGCAGACAAGATTATTTTACAATATGTATGGAAAAGCAAAGGCACTAGAATATCTGAGACAATTTTTGAAAGAGAAGAATAAATTTGGAGGAATCACTTTGTCAGTTTCAAGACTTATTATATAGCTGCAGACATCAAGAGTGTGGTAAGGGACTAAGCATTTAGATAAATGGAATAAAATAGATAACCCAGGAATACACATACATGTAATCAAGGGATTTTTGACAAAGGTGAAAAGGCAAATCAATGGGAGAAGGGTGGCTTTTCAACAAATGCTGCTGGAAAAATAATCTATGAAGGGAAAATACCTTGTTGTGAATGCAAAATATTTTCAGTACAGCTGTATATTTTCTCAAGGATGTTAAATTTAGAAATATTCATAGGACAAGTGTATATAGGTTTTTTTAAAAATGTTTTTTCTAATGAAAGTCTTTGAAATTGAACCTGGGCTTAAGTCACTGCTCTTTGTATCTTTTTTTTTTCTTTTTAATTGGAAGATAATTGCTTTACAATGTCTTGGTTTCTAGCATATAGCACCGGAAATCAGCCATAGCTACGTACACGTATGCANTAGGTTTTTTTAAAAATGTTTTTTCTAATGAAAGTCTTTGAAATTGAACCTGGGCTTAAGTCACTGCTCTTTGTATCTTTTTTTTTTCTTTTTAATTGGAAGATAATTGCTTTACAATGTCTTGGTTTCTAGCATATAGCACCGGAAATCAGCCATAGCTACGTACACGTATGCATACCCGCCGCCCGGAGTCTCCCGCCGCCCGGAGCCTCCCGCCGCTCTAGGACGTCCCTGAGCACAGGGCGGGGCTCCGCGGCGGTGCGGCAGCTTCCGCCCGGTTGCCTGTTTTGCACATGGGAGCGCGTTTGTGGCGATGCCAGGTTCTCAATTCGTCCCGCCCTCTCCCTTCCCTGCTATGCTCACAAGTCAGTTCTCTCCGTCTCCGTCTCCATTTCCCCCTACAAAGAGGTGCGTCAGTTTCACTTTTCTGGATCCCATATATATGCATTAGTACGTGATGTCCTGTATCTTTATGCTAACCTCGCTGGTTTGTACTGCGTGTTTGACTGTGATAAGTGTTAAGCGAGCTTCTGCATTAAGCGCCCAGGGTATTGTTGAGAGCACACTAAATGTAATGGATGTTGGTTCTCTTCCCATTCGCTTTACACTATTATCTAAAAGGCAGAGTCCCTTTAGTGAAAAAGAGGATGTATTTTACAAGTGGGGAAATGGATGAAAGATTCAAATGGATGGCAGAATTGTGGTTGGATGGTTTCTTCCAACGACCTGCAATAAATACTGAAAACCTGCAAGGGCAGCATACCGGGGCAAGAAAGATTCCTGAACACTGGAGGTGACATAGCAGAAGCAACACTTCCAACTTGAAGTGACCCCCAAACTGACAAGGTCAAAGATTTTTAAAATTACCTCTCCATGGACGATAAACCAAAGACATCACTCCCAGTACATTAATCTACCCAAGTTAAACCACCCGGGCTGGAACTGGAAACACGCTTTCATGTCGGAACACGCTTTTTCTTCTTTCCTTTTTTTCTCCCAGTAGAGCAACGTTGCTGTTTTCACACCTTTAGTGTAAGTTTCGCCAGGCGAACTCAAACCGAGTGCATTAGGAGGGAGAAGAGAGGGAACAGCGGGCTACTTGAGATGGACTTCAGCGGGGCTGGCTTTACGCTTTACTTTTAAAAAGTTAATCCAGAGACATGACTAAATACAAAAGTTGAGTCCATTTAAGTCAGGCCGTGCTGTCTTTTTCCAGCTTTACTAAGCTTGCTGTGCTTGGTGGTTTGGGGCATAGATGTAAATTAGGACTTGATTCCAGGGAGTTCTTAGCAACAATGTCACCTTGGGACAGAAACAGGAAAACATGCTTTTGAATTCAAATGTATGAAACCACCTCCTGATATTTTAATCACTTTGTTCTCTTACGGTGGGTTTTTGAGAATTCCAGTTGATCTTTTATAGAGCAACACGTGCTCATCTTAGTGGTAGTTATTTATCCTTTTCCTCTATAGTGGTGGGCATGTTCCTTAGAACAGTGAATGTTAAATAAATGTCTGATTTCACTAGTTACAAACAAAAAACGTCACTTCCAACTGCCATTGTTTACACACACAATTTTTAAAACATTGCTATGAAGTATCTCCCACATGCATGTTAAGGGAGAACCTGGATTTCCCTAGCCACGTGGTTCCTGGGGAAGAGTGTCTTATGGGCTGCTACTGTGAGGCACATCAGAGCTCTCTTCCTTTCTGCCTAGCAGTGGTGAAGGTCGTGGCTCTTCCACCAGCCTGCCTCCTGAGTGAGGAGACGTGAGCCCTTGGCTGACTTGCGATGAACGTGTGTGTAAACCTGGAATAAACCTCCAGTGGCTTCAGCTACACACAGCTTTTTGAGGCGCCCTGTGCACCCAAGCCTGGATCTTTCCTGAGTTTTGCAAAGTAAACTGTCTCGTTTCTCATCACTGCCTTCGCTCGGGGCAGGTGGGTTTGTGCTCCCTCCGTTTGGCTAAATGGATTTCCTGCCTCGGCTCGTTTCTAATCCCCCAAACTTGGCATCTGTCGTCAGCTTTCCTCCCTGCTCCTGTTCTTCCTGTCCTTCTGACTCCATTCTTTTTTTAATATCTTTGCTTATACATTGATGGTGTTTCAGGAGGAGACAGATACATTTTTTTCTGTCTGCCACATTTAAGTAGAATTCTTAACTAGCGTCTGGAAGTCTTCCTAACACTTGATGTCAACGTTGCTCCTGGCAATGAAGCCGGGCGGAGAGTATCCGAAACTACAACAATAAGGAAAGAAACAGAATGCTATTGTTTGACAAGGAAGGTTCTTAGATGTATAAATAGATCCCTCATAGCAAGGGCAGGTGAGGGACTTCTGTTTTCTTTCGGGAGGTTGTTCAGCTTTCTCATCTTTGGGAGATAAAAGTAACCAAGTGCCAGTGGCGGGGCTGCATATTCGCTTGGATGAGAGGCAAAGAGGAGAAAACGTGTAGTAACCAGGATTGGTGTAGACAGAACTTTCTACTTCCAGAATTCGGGTAAATCCATTTTTAAAATTATTCTTAGAGAGGGGAAAAAAAAAAACCCTTCAATGAAAACTGACCAAAACTCGACAGGGAAGAGAAAAAGAAGGCCTAAAAATGAGGGTGTTGGACTTTCTGGCTGTCCCGGGGCTACGAAGCCAGCTTCACTGCCTGCTGGGTGAGTGGGTGTGATCCCTGGACAGGGAGCTAAGATTCTGCAGGCCAAAAATAAAAGAGGTTATGGGCTCATGTCTGTAGCTTACTTTGAAATACATAAAAAAATATGAAGAATGCATAGAGGACTGGTTAGGTGGATAGATATGTGATAAGGCAAGCAGAGTAAAACATTAATAGTGGTGGCTCAGAGGTTAGAGCATTTGCCTGCAATGCGGGAGACCCGGGTTCGATCCCTGGGTGGGGAAGATCCCCTGGAGAAGGAAATGGCAACCCACTCCAGTATTCTTGCCTGGAGAATCCCATGGACGGAAGAGCCTGGTGGGCTACAGTCCACGGGGTCGCAAAGAGTCAGACACGACTGAGTGAGGCACAGTAGGTGATGAGTATTTACTAAAATTCTTTCAGTTTTACTGTGTGTTTGAAATTCTTCATAGTACAGTGTTGGAAAAAATGAGGATTGTGGTGATAAAGACAGAAATAAAGAAAATAATGTTTCTAGACATAAATTGATTAGCAAGACATGCCCAGGAAAGACATTGTCACTCAGATTTTCTTGGAGAAACATCTTTGTGTGGACTTTAGGATTTCACCTAAAGACTCTGAAGTTGTTGCTACATCCTTATAGCTTTGGGTACACTTGGTTGCCTCTTTCTGACACTTGCCCTTCAAGCCTAAAATTAAGATCTGAATTCAGCTCAAAACTAAATGCTCCCAAACCATGGCCTGGGCACTTAACAAGGAGGAAATGATATGGATTCTTATTGCCAAAGCAGAAGGTCAAATTCCTGATAGGCTGATCAGAGAAGATGTGTTTTGAATTGTCCACTTTATCGTCATATATCTAACTTCGTAGTTTCAGTTGGCAAGTTCTGATGAGTAGAGCGTGGTGCTAATGAAATCCAGGGAGTGTTGGCCAAATGGCCTTTAACCTAAGTGGTATAATTCTGACTTGATATCAGAATTATGGGTCCAGTCATCACCCAGATCAGTTGCTTCATATGAACCATTATCCAATGGCCAAAAATACAACCCTGATCCTAGAGCTATCATTGGCAGCTGTGTCCTCTGAGACAAAGGGGAACTGAGGACAAGTCCATCTAAAGCACAGTTATCACCACTTTTGGAAAAAGCAGTTCATTTATGGCCGTAGGAGATACTCAATAGCATTAACCTCCCAGGTTTATATGAGCTTATCTGAGTGGTAAACAACGTTCTTTTTTAAAGGAGAATATTTTAATAGAATGTTGCAAAAGTTGACAGTGTTTTTTTCCTCTCTAGACTTTTTATTTTGTATTGGGGTATAGCCGATTAACAAACAATGCTGTGGTAGTTTCAACGGGTGAACAGAGAAGGAACACAGCCATACATATATATGTACAGTCCATGGAATCCTCCAGGCAAGACTACTCCAGTATTCTTGGGTAGCCATTCCCTTCTCCAGGGGATTTTCCTACCCGGGATTGAAACCAGGCCTCCTGCATTCCAGGCAGATTCCTTACCGTCTGAGCCACCGGGGAAACCCATGTGTGTATCTATCTTCCCCCAGTCTCCCTCCCATCCAGGCTGCCACATAACGTTGAGCAGAATTCCCTGTACGGTAGGGAATACAGAAGGCCCCTTTTGGTTGTCCATTTTGAATATAGCAGTGTGTACCTGTCCATCCCAAACTCCCAGCTAGCTCTTCTCCCGATCTTCCCCCCAGCAACCATAAGCTCACTCTCCAAACCTGGGAGTCTCTTTCTGTTTCGTAAGTTCATTCGAGACAGTACATTTGAAAGACATCAGAAGTATTTCCAGGGGAAAGACTCTGTGCAATTAGAAATGTCAAGTGTGTTCGTACCTTGTATGTATTCATCTGTTCTCATGCTTGAAGATGCTGCTGCTACCGTTTGGGATACTGTGTGTGACATGTACCAATCTATCATTCAGTGCTGTAATTAAAGGCTGCAGGAGACACCGGAACTGCTGCTGCTGCTGCTGCTGCTGCTAAGTCACTTCAGTCGTGTCCGACTCTGTGTGACCCCAGAGACGGCAGCCCACCAGGCTCCCCCATCCCTGGGATTCTCCAGGCAAGAATACTGGAGTGGGTTGCCATTTCCTTCTCCAACGCATGAAAGAGAAAAGTGAAAGTGAAGTCGCTCAGTCTGTCCAACTGTTAGCGACCCCATGGACTGCAGCCCACCAGGCTCCTCCGTCCACTGGATTTTCCAGGCAAGAGTACTGGGGTGGGGTGCCATTGCCTTCCCCGCTGGAACTGCTGGCTTGATGTTTTCACTTATAGGGACTAACTTCACAAGGATCAGCTAAACGTGTTGATATCTGCCACTCCACACAGATAACTCTGAATACTGGAGTGGGTTGCCATTTCCTTCTCCAACGCATGAAAGAGAAAAGTGAAAGTGAAGTCGCTCAGTCTGTCCAACTGTTAGCGACCCCATGGACTGCAGCCCACCAGGCTCCTCCGTCCACTGGATTTTCCAGGCAAGAGTACTGGGGTGGGGTGCCATTGCCTTCCCCGCTGGAACTGCTGGCTTGATGTTTTCACTTACAGGGACTAACTTCACAAGGATCAGCTAAACGTGTTGATATCTGCCACTCCACACAGATAACTCTTTTCATCTTTCTTGAATTCGATGTTTTTTTCAGACTTCAGGGAGGCCCAGTGAATTTTAAAAAATGGTTTCGCTTTCAAATATGACATATTTTGAAGGACCTTTGTGGCTATTTTAGCCATTTATCACTTGTTGGGTTGGCCCAAAACTTCATTCGGGTTTTTCTATAACATCTTACAGAAAAACCTGAGTGAAATTTTGGGCCAACCCAATACATGTGGGTTGTAAAAGACCCTGATGCTGGGAAAGATTGAAGGCAGGAGGAGAAGGGGATGACAGAGGACGAGATGGTTGGATGGCATCACCGACTCGACGGACGTGAGTTTGAGAAAGCTTCGGGAGATCGTGAAGGACAGGGAAGCCTGGCCTGCTGCCGTCCATGGGGTCGCAGAGAGTCGGACACGACTGAGAAGCTGCCCAGCAGCCGTGCATGTTGGGACCTGAAGAAAGCTTGGTCACTCGAGTGCAGGCTCCCGATCTTACACATGGGGAGATGGGGTCCGAGGCTGTGTGGCCTCTCGAGCTGAGGGAGCCAAGCGTGCGGCACGGCCCGCGTCCCGGTCGCCGGCCACGGAGGGGCACGTCCTCTGTCCACGTAAGACAGACTTTCTCTCCTGGTTCCAACAGCGCCTCTGCTGGGCTGTTATCGTTTGGCAGAGCGTTCTAAGCTCCCAAATTAAAAAAAATAGTTTTGTTCATACTTGTCAGGAAAAAAAAAATTTCAAAAAGTAATGTTTACAATACTAAGAAGACAAACTTTGATTAAAAATAGGCCAAGGGTTTAGCCAGAGCTTTCATAAAATGTATGAATAGTTAATAAGCTCATGAAAAGATATTCACCATCCTTAGTCATCAAGGACATGTAAATAAAAGCCACAATGAAAACATCACTGCACACCCACTCAAATGGTTTAAATGTGAAAAGACTGACATTACAAGCACCAGGTTTGGGTCAGAGTGTGGAGCAAGCAGAATTTCATGCCCTGCTGATGGGAGGGAAAGTAGTGCGATCAGTTTGGGAAAGCAGTGCGATCAGTTTGGGAAAGCTCTTGGCAGTTTTGTTTAAAGTTAGATCCACACTTGGGCAAAGCATATTTAACCAAAAGGAATGAACACATATGTATGCAAAGGCATGTACACGTGTGATCGTAGCTGTTTTATCAGCAATAGTCAGAAACTGAAAAGAATCCAAGGTCCATCTGCAGGTGAGGAGATAATGAGCCTGAGATACCCAGGGCCTCACCCCTGGGCCTGGAGATGAGACTGAGATAATGGAATGTATATATTGGTCCCTGCTCTGGCTTCTGGCACAAAGCTCTTAAAAACTTGGTAATTTCCTAAGTGATAAGAGCCCTGGGTTGGGAGGAGAAGTAAATTAGGAGTTTGGGATTAACAGATACGTACTACTATGTAGAATATAAATAATAAGGACCTACTGTATTGCACAGGGAACTATATTTAATATCTTTCATGTGAGACTGAGATAATGGAATGTATATATTGGTCCCTGCTCTGGCTTCTGGCACAAAGCTCCTAAAAACTTGGTAATTTCCTAAGTGATAAGAGCCCTGGGTTGAGGGGAGAAGTAAATTAGGAGTTTGGAATTAACAGATACGTACTATGTATAAAATAAATAACAAGGACCTACTGTATTGCACAGGGAACTATATTCAGTATCTTTCGATAACAAATAATGGAAACAATCTAAAACAGAATATCTGTATCTATAATAGTTCAGTTAATATGTACACATGTTGCCTGAGTCACGTTGCGATGCACAAACAAGGAAAAGAAACAGTGGAGCATCTTCCTGCATTTCTAATGAATAGCCATGGTTAAGGACAGCTAGACTGTATGATGGTCTAGTTTCTTCACTTTTTCTAATTCATGATCAGTGGTCCCATTTCATTTAGTTTATGCGTTCCAATTTCTCTTTGTTGTTGTGTTCTTTATCAAGTGCAGTAGAAAAGCTTTAATAATGGAAACAATCTAAAACAGAATATCTGTATCTATAATAGTTCAGTTAATATATACATATGTTGCCTGAGTCACGTTGCGATGCGCAAACAAGGAAAAGAAATAGTGGAGCGTCTTCCTGCATTTCTAATGAACAGCCACGGTTAAGGACAGCTAGACTGTATGATGGTCTAGTTTCTTCACTTTTTCTAATTCATAATCAGTGGTCCCGTTTCATTTAGTTTATGCGTTCCAATTTCTCTTTGTTGTTGTGTTCTTTATCAAGTGCAGTAGAAAAGCTTTTGTATAAAAAATATAAACATTATGTATAATGTAATATATTAAAAAATGGAGCATCTTTTGTTCTGCTTGGCCTCTGACCCTGTTCCTGACACAGAGTTCTGAAATCCCTTGGAATTTCCTGGATGATCAAAATGTCTTTTGCTCTAATGAGGTGACCTGGGTTGGGGGGGGGGAGGCGCTCCTGAATTGGGGCTGGTTACAGAAACCCCACCCCAGTACTCTTGCCTGGAGAATCCAGTGGACGGGGTAGCCTGGTGGGCTGCAGTCCATGGAGTCGCTAACAGTCGGACAGACTGAGCGACTTCACTTTCCCTTTTCTCTTTCATGCATTGGAGAAGGAAATGGCAACCCACTCCAGTATTCTTGCCTGGAGAATCCCAGGGATGGGGGAGCCTGGTGGGCTGCCGTCTATAGGGTCGCACAGAGTCGGACACGACTGAAGTGACTTAGCAGCAGCAGCAGCACAGAAACCCCAAGCCATACTCAGAAGCCTAGAATTTTCAGCCCTATCTCTCAGTCTCCAGAGAGAGGAGCTTACAATGGAGCGGATAATCAACCGTTCCTCTGTGATGACGCCCCCATAACAGTCCCCAGGGCACAGGGCTCAGAAAGCTCCCAGGTTGCCGAGCGCGTGGGGGGCTGGGGGGGCGGAGAAGCCTGGAGATCACGTGAACGCTCCACCCTGCTTTCCATAAACTTCACCCTCTGCGCTCTTCCGTTTGGCTGTTCCTCGGTCAACTTTACGGCATCCTTTTATAATAGCTTCCCTGGTGGCTCAGATGGCAAAAGCATCTGCCTACAATGTGGGAGACCCAGGTTCATTTCCTGGGCGGGGAAGATCCCCTGGAGAAGGAATTGGCAACCCACTCCAGCACTCTTGCCTGGAAAATCCTGTGGTTGGATGGAGGAGCCAGCTAGGCTATAGTCCGTGGGGTTGCAAAGAGTCAGACACGACTGACCACCTTCACTTTCTTTCTTTCTTTGTAATAACCTGGTGAAGAGTAAGTACGTGGTGTCCCTGAGCTCTGTGAGCTGCCTGAGCAGCTCATCAGGCCAAAGGAGGGGTCGTTGGAGCCTTTTCCATGGCTGCCCGAGTCTTCATCCCTTCCCCTGGGCTTTCTCTAGCTGTGGTTTCTCTGGTGGCGGAGCAGAGGCTCAGTAGTTGGGGCGCACCAGCTTAGTTGCCCGAGGCATGCAGAATCCTCCCGGACCAGGGAGCGAACCTGGGTCCCCTGCCCTGGCATTGAGCCATCGGAGAAGTCCCTCGCTGGAGCCTTTGACTTTCAGCCCATTGGTCAGAGCAGAGTGGTGGTCTGGACCTGTGATTGGCATGTGAAGTGGGTGGTCTTGTAGGACTGACCTTAACCTGTAGGATCCAGGCAGAGAGTGTCAGCAGAGAGTGTCAGCATTGAGTGGCAGGGACGACAGAGGACGAGATGGCTGGATGGCATCACCGACTTGATGGACATGGGTTTGGGTGAGCTCCTGGAGTTGGTGATGGACAGGGAGGCCTGGCATGCTGCGATTCATGGAGTTGCAAAGAGTCAGACATGACTGAGCAACTGAACTGAACTGAACTGAACTGTAGAACGCCCAGCTGGTCTTGTGGAGAATTGCTTTTAGCGAGGAAAACCCCACCCACACCTGCTGCAGAGGTGTGGTGAGTGTGGGGTCGTGTCAGAAAGGAGGAACGGGAGGAGAACTGGGATTTTCTCTTTGGGGCCCTTATCTGGATACAGTGTCTTTGCAGACGTAATTAAGGATCTCAGGATGACGTCATCCTGGATTTACAGTGTCATTGCAGGAAAGACACCGAGACGCAGATGCGCAGGGAGGACCCCATGAAGATGGAGCCAGAGAAGGGAGTGATGCTGCCACGCCCAGGAGCCCCGGGGGCCCAGAGGGCGGGCGCGCAGGGAAAGACCAGCCCTTGAAGCTCCAGAGGCGTCCAGGCCCCAGGGACACCTTGACCTAGGACTTCTGGCCTCCGGAGGAATTTCTACTGTTTTAAGCCATGTCTGTGGGGATCTGTTGCTGCAGATCTAGAAAACCAATATGCAGTATGGTTGCATTTATGTGAAGAATATACAGACTAGTCTGTAGTAACAGAAAGCAGATAAGTGTTTGCCTAAGCCCAAGGGTGGAGAGAGAGGTGGTCTGCAAAGGGGCCAAGGAAACCTTTCCTTTAGGATGACGAAGCTGTTCTGTGCATACATGTGGTAACGACTTCAGCCCTGGAGGAGGGCACGGGAACCCACTCCAGGGTTCTTGCCTGGAGAATCCCATGGGCAGAGGAGCCTGGTGGGCTACAGTCTGTGGGGTCGCAAAGAGTCGGACGGCTGAAGCGACTTGGCGATGGTTTCACTGGTGAATGCATTCATCAGACTGTACATTTTAAATAGGTGTATTTTCTTGCACAAAAATTATGTCTCATTTATTGAGATTTAAATGGCTATTGCCTAAACCCAGATGATCTTTGTAAGTAGAGAAGATGGCTATGAGACCACCTGTGGGATCAGCTCTTTCCAGAGAAACATAATGGTGTCAGTGCAGCTTGAGAGTCAAAGCGCAGTTGTATGGTAGCTGCCCCGGCTTTGCACCCTGTAAGGACGTTGAGTCCGTGACAGTAAGGACGTTGAGTCCCTGGGGTCCGGTGGTTAGGACTGGGCTTCCACAGCAGGGGGCACGAGTTCGACCCCTGGTCGGGAACTAAGGTACTACAGGTTGCGTGCTGCGCGCCCAGCGAAAGAAGCCTTTAAAAAGGGAAGAGGTTTTGTTACATTATTCAGTTTTGTTTTCCTTTCACTTTTCAAAATTCAGAGCCAAGGTTGGAACATTTTTTAAATAAAGAAAAAAGAGCTATGAAGTTATTCATTTCAGTTCCCGCGAGTTTCCCTAAATAGAACAGTACTATCCAATGCCACTGAGTGTGTGTGTCTGCACACGTCTGCACATTGGCCACAGTTCACCGAGGAGGAGCGTTTAGACTCCGTTGGGCGGGGTCACCCATCCTTCGCTACTCAGTAAATTTCCCAAGCAGACCGGTCCACCACCTCTCTGCCCTCCTCCTGGAGCTCCACGCGGTGAGCAGCTTGCGTGTCCTCAAACCTACCAGAGGATAGGCTTCAGAAGCTCTGGAATCCGATTTTTAACAAGCTTCCTGGGTCTCAGGTAGCAAGTGCATGGGAGAGACAGAGACCCTGGGAGAGTTCACTGAGCGCCCCCGGCTTCGTCCTTGGGATGCAGGAGCTTCGCCAGGAGCCCTGTCTTTTCCACTCTCCGACTCAGCGTGCCTTGCAATCTGCCGACTCAAGTCCTTCCTCAGCCAGGGAGCTGTTTTCTCTACTACTTATTCGATTATTAACCCCCCTCTCTCCGTTCCTTCTTCTCCATCCAGACCTCCTCTTCTCCACATGCAAGGCCTTCTGGATCTGCCTGCAAGGTTTTGCGTTCTGTCCTGTCATTTCTGCCATTCTGAGTGTTATCTGTGACGCAGCTCCTCTGAAGTTACTCTTGACTGGGATCATTCACTGCTACAGTTATTAAGCGGCTGAGTGTAAAATTAAATGAAAACGTTAAGTTTTCAAATGAAAATTCGTACTATATACCTGCGGTTTCATAAGTCTTTTTCTCGCCTACTTCGATCTCCTTGAGGACTCCAGTTCCTGCCCTGCTGGCGTTCCCATCTGCCAGGCCTCTTCCAACGGGACCTGCCAGGAACGGTGCTTTTGTCTTCCTCCTCCGGGTACCAAACACGCTCATCCTCCTTCCCCTGCTCAGGGCTCCTCTCTTCTTAGAAATCAGGCCAAATTCTTGGGGTCTCTCAAAGAGTGGGATCCCCACCTCCCTCCTCCTCCCTGAAATTCTCTTCTGAGAAGCTCTGATGTGGATTCAGGACACGGTTGGACCATGGTGTGGGGGTGTGAGGCAGCAAAGACGAGCAGAAATGCAGGCTCTGGCTTTGCTGCGGCGTGTCATCTCTTGCGTGCTGGACTCTTTGGAGCATCTACATAAATATATATATCTTTGGAGTGTATGTGTACATATATGTTGGCTATTTTTCTTAATTCTATATCCCTTCTCTGTACACGTTGGTTTCCCTGATGGGTCGGTGGTAAAGAATTGGCCTGCAAGGCAGGAGACACAGGGGTCATGGGTTTGATTCCCAGGTTGGGAAGATCCCCTGGAGGAGGAAATGGCAACCCGCTCCGGTATTCACGCCTGGAGAATCCCATGGACAGAGGGGGCTGGCAGGCCACAGTCCGTGGGGTCGCAAGGAGTTGGACAGGACTGAGCGTGCGCACACACTTCCATACACACTGCTCAACACAGTAGGCTGTATCTCTGTTCCTGCTGCTGCTGCTGAGTCACTCCGTCGTGTCCGACTCTGTGCGACCCCAGAGACGGCAGCCCACCAGGCTCCTCCGTCCATGGGATTTGCCAGGCAAGAGTACTGGAGTGGGGTGCCATTGCCTTCTCCAATCTCTATTCCTACCCGCTGCTTTTTCTTAATTCTGTGCTGGACCTGGGACTCTCTGTACTTGGGAGGACACCCCTGCTCTAAAAGTCCCGATGGAGATGTTAAAGAGAGAGAAGCATACCTGATGAGTGGAGCTTAAGTCTTCACGTGACCTAAGCAGGAGTGGACTTCCTGCTCACTCGCAGTCCCAACCAGCCTATCAGACTGGGAGGCAGCAGCGGGTGTGAGGCCAAAAGGCCGGCCGGCAGTGGTGTGCCGACAGCTGGCCTGTCCCTTCCGCACGTGCCCTTCAGGAACTTGCACTGCGGTGGGTAAGATTCGAAGACCTGACTCCTCTTCTCTGTGTTCCACCAGGCAGGGGTGCCAGTCCAAACGTGCATTCCTCATCCTGTTCCAAAGAACTCATCCTCTCCAAGCTTCTTGCAGTCTCTCAACAGCCAAGCAACTCACATAAGCTGTGTGGGAAGAGGAGCTCTCCAGTACTCACTCCCCGGTCTACAGCTCAGGTCCTCACTACAGCTCAGCAGGAGAAGAAATACACAGAAGAGACGTACTCGGAGCTGGGAGCAGGCTTCTTGCAAGAGAGTAGCGTGTGTGCGTAGTCAGTCACGTCCGACTCGGCGTGACCCCGTGGACTGCAGCCCACCAGGCTCCTCTGGCCGTGGGATTCTCCAGGCAGGAATACTGGAGTGGGCTGCCGTGGCCTCCCCCCGGGGACCTTCTCAATCCAGGGATCGAACTCTCTTCTTCCACGCCTCCTGCACTGGCAGGCGGGCTCTTCACCACTGGGGCACCTGGGAAGCCCGAGAGGGTAGAGTGGGTCTGATTAAGTCCCGGGGGAATCAGGCTTTACTCAGTCTCATCGCACAGCTGAATGCCGGCCTGGGGAACCCCTTCATGCACAGCTATAATTGCTAACTGTTGACCTGATTTTTGAGTGAACCACACTTCTGTTTCCAAAATCAGACACCTCTGATCAACGTGTAAACCTGGAGTCTGAATCAGCAATTACACAAGGAAAGCAGCAGCGTCCTCTTTTGAGCTCTATTAATATTTTCAGATCAGTGTAAGATTTTTACCTTTTTAAAAACCAAAGAAAATGTGTGCCTGCTCCTCAATTCATCACCAGCCTAGAGAGAGGACTTCTGACCCAGGGCTTTGTGAGTGTTAGCCTCCTAAAGATATGCCTTTTCCAAGTAGGGAAAGTAATAGTCCTGTTTCACAGATGAGGAAACTGAGGCTTAAGGACTTCTCTGAATTCGTGTTGCTGCTTGGAAGCAAAACTGGACGTCTAATCCAGTCTCTTGGTTCCTGGTTTCTGCCTACTGGAGGCCTGGCAAGTTGCCCAGGTCTGCTAGGGTATCTCTTCCTAATTTCTCTCTCTCTCTTTTGGCTTTGGAGGAATATTAAGCAGTGGTACCAATATGAGATGCTGTAAAATTTCCGTCCCTAAGGTGCCAGGAATATAATCCTTTTTGCCTGTGACCAGAAGGGCATAAAGATTTGAATCTCATGTGAAGCCAGCTGGTAGGCCTGTCCTGTTCTGCACTTAATTGTCTAGATTTCTGGGCAGCCGTCTGAGGGCACCCACGTGTGCAACACGTTTGCATCTCAGAGTGCCGGCAGGGCTCAGGCAGGGGCACATGACCCTCTGGAAACCCTCCAGACCGGCAATGCTTGTTGCTCGGAAGACAACCCCTTTTCTAGATATTAGCACCCATTTCTGTGGTTCACCTTCTCCAGGGAGACGCTAGCTATTTTTTGGAATCGTGACTCAGCTCTGCTGCTGCTGCTAAGTCACTTCAGTCGTGTCTGACTCTGTGTGACCCCTAGACGGCAGCCCACCAGGCTCTCCCGTCCCTGGGACCCTCCAGGCAAGAATACTGGAGTGGGTTGCCATCTCCTTCTCCAATGCATGAAAGAGAAAAGTGAAAGTGAAGTCGCTCAGTCTGTCCGACTGCCAGCGACCCCATGGACTGCAGCCCACCAGGCTCCTCCGTCCATGGGATTCTCCAGGCAGGAGCACTGGGGTGGGGTGCCACTGCCTTCCCCAGCTCTAGCAAGGGTTTTAAAGAGATGGAAAAGCGACCTCAAGCTTGGATTGCTCTGCTGGCCTCTTCTGGGTCAAGCGGTGACTTCTGCAGCGTGTGGTCCACACTCTCAGGCTCTTCGATCCCTTCCGTGGCCATGTGACCATCAAGGACAAAAGCTCGCTGCTTCTCCGGCGGGCGACGGGCACCTCCAGGCTGGCCAGGAGCCCGATTTGTGTCTGTCACTGGAAAGCGAAGGAGCTGAGTGTCAACTCCTGCGGGCCGATTGTGCTTTAGGCCTGCGAGTCTGCCTGGCTGGGGCTGCCCACCCGGCTTGAGCTGCCCACGGGCACTCGGTCACCGGAGAGAGGGGGGAGGATTCACTCCACGGGACGGGGAGCACCTCACTGAGGGCACCCCCGAGCCCCTCTGAAGCAAACCTCGTAGGTGGATTTTAGTCGGAGTGAAGGAGCGGGAGGAGCAAGTTCAGGCTGCAGCGGTGGGCGTCCCGGGGGGCGCGGGAGCTGAGTCAGTCCAGTGCAAAGTGCGGATTTTGCAGACCGCGTCTGTCGGGATTTCGTCAGCGGCACATGCTTTCAGGCCCTCAGAGGTGACTCTGCAGGGGTGTTCCTCTGCTGGCTCTGCCTCTAGGCCCAGACTTACAAGGGTGATGAGTGACAGCGTGTGGCTTTAAGGCATGTGGCCTGTGCGCAGACAGGAGTCTAAGTTCAAGATTCATCTCCCCCACTGTCTCAGACAAGTCATTCGTATTTCTCCGTTCTCCCTTCCCTTTCCTGTAAGATGGAAACATCCCTTGGAGAGCTAATACTCTCCATCGCAGCACTGCCACCCCCAAAGTACGTGTGTGCGCGCTAAGCCCCTTCTGTCCTGTCCGACTCTTGGCGGCCCCCTGGACAACGGTCCTCTGGGCTCCTCTGTCCAGGGGATTCTCCAGGCAAGAACACTGGAGTGGGTGGTCACGCTCTTCTCCGGGGGATCTTCCCGACCCAGGGATGGAACCTGCATTGGCAGGCGGGTTCCTTACCAATGGGACCACCTGGGAAGCCCCAGATGAAATGTACTACAATCTTATTTCATATGTGACCTACAGTTTTGTATTTCAACAGGCGGTTTCTTGAGTGGACTGAGCTGAAATTGTCAACTTTATAGAACCAAAAACAGCTTTGCCAAAACATATATATATATTAAAATTTTTTATTTTATTATTTTCTTCCTGATATATTTGGAAAAAAAATTGCCGGGGCTGAGATGGCACTAAAAAAAGGAAAGAAACGGTCAGGAAAAATTCAGTGAACTTTTCCCCTTTGCCCTCTGCTTATTTTCATGTCTTAGTGTGTTTCAAGGTACAACCAAGTTGTTAATGTTTTCTGTTTAATAAACAGAACATCTGTAACCTCTGCTCCGGAGGTTCTCAATCAGCTTAGCTATTAGCTAACAGGGAACTAGTTTGAACTGCAAAACTCAAGGTCACTTTCACCGTTCTTTCATTTGCATTCTCCCTGTAATTCACTGTGTAATGCTCTCTCTGAAAACACCCTGCCTTAAATACATCATGGCTTTCTCCCTCAGGCCTGGAACAAATAATACAGCCCACACCGTACAGAGTGCCGTGCTGGATTAGCACAGTGATTCATATTTGGGGAGCTGTGTTCCTGGGGCTCAAAGTGTGACATTCACTTATACCTTCAAGAATCATCCTCTGAGTGCTGCTAGGTGAGTCCCTGGGTAGGGCTGGCTGCTGGATGACCTGCTTTGGCATCTAGCCCTGAGACCCTCGGGGGTCTTGGTGTGACCTGGGCTTCCTTCTGAGCTTCAGTGGGTCCTGGGCTGCATGGAGAACACGCTGGTTTGAAATCTTGCCGAGAGGGACATCTCAAGAGGCAAGAGGGAGCTGGGTGAGACCTCGCCGTCAGCAAAGCTCCTGCTTTTCCCAGAGAGGCTATTTCGCACAGTTAACCCTGCGTAGCCACTCACACTTGAAGGCGGACAGGCAAGCGATCCTGACTTCGAAGACACCCTCCGCCCTTTCTAGAGCTGACAGCTTCCACCCCAAACTCCCCACCTCCCTACCCCCATCATCCCTTAGAAAGAGTTGTCCCATCGTTACTCATTCTATACTTTTCTTCTGAAGTGGTTTTGTTAGACCATTTACGTTTCTATTTTTCTTCTACATGAAACTGTTTTCAGTGTTATCCCGTGGGTTCAAAGCTTCAGGAATTAGGGCTTCCCTGACAGTACAGTGGATCTGCCTGCTGATGCAGGGGATGTGTCCGATCCCTGGTCCGGGAAGATCCCACGTGCTACGGGGCAGCTGAGCCCCGAGCCGCCACTGCTGAGCCTGCCGGAGGCCGCTGCTGAAGCTCGCGCGCCGAGAGCCTGTGCGCCACAGCAAGAGAAGCCCCCGCAGGGAGCAGCCCCCGCTCTGCAGCCAGGAGGAGCCCCCGCTCACAGGGCTGAGAACGCCTGCCTGCAGCAGCGGAGCCCAGCGCAACCACAAATAAGTGAACAACATTTAAAGAACCAGGGAATTCGTGATAGCAATGGGATCCCTTTTCTAAGACTTCCCTGGAGGCTCAGCTGGTAAAGGATCCGCCTGCAATGGAGGAGACCTGGGTTCAATCCCTGGGTTGGGAAGATCCCCTGGAGAAGGGAAAGGCTACCCACTCCAGTATCCTCGCCTGCAGAATCCCGTGGACAGAGGAGCCTGGCGGGCTACAGACCCTGGGGTCGAGAAGAGTCAGACACGAATGAGCAGCTAAGCACAGCACACAGCACCCTTTTCCAAAGGTCTTCCTCTTTCTGATTTTCCGGAGTCTTCAGGTTTTCATACGAGAACAATTTAACAGTATCAGTACCCTCACTTTTTCTTCCATGTAAGCAGGCACATTATCAGTTATTTTCCTTAAAAAGAAAAGTATGGTGGAAAACTTTAAAAAGATCTACAAGAAAGTAATATGCTGGTGACTTTGATACTTTAAGTAGGACATGTAAATGGACATGAAATAGTTAAGCCCTAAAAGAACACAAAAAAATCACGGCTCACGGTTGCTGTGGATGGAAGGATTTAGGGTAAAGGGGAGGGTAATGCTGTGGCAATACAGGAAGTAAACAGGGGCTGAAGGTCATGGACAAGGCAGGAGAGAAACTTTTAATGTGGCCTAGAACCTAAATCAACTCTTCCTAACCTTGGTTTCCCCTCTGTTATCAGTGAGTTTAGGCAAAAGTGCAAGCAGCCAGTGAGAGGTCTTGGAGACTTTGACCCTCGATATGCAATCGAAAGATTGAAAGATGATCTTTTCTCTCTATTTAAATTTCTTCTAACCTTGTATCGTGTGCTTGCAAGGTGAGTAGGCAAGCTCCAGCCTGCTGGGTGAGGTGGCTTCCCAGAGAGACTGGGAGAGGCCACGTCCTGCCGAGGGAAGACCTCTGTGGTCATGGGTCGCACCAGGAGTTACTGAAACAGTGGCTACCTGTTTGTATAAGTGAGCAGCACCTGTTGTGGAGGGGAGTGTGGGCGAGAATGGACCCACGTATGTGGGTGGCTGAGTCTCTCTGCTGATCGTCTGAAACGATCACATATAAATCAGCTATACCTCAATACAAAATAAGAAGCTATAAATAAATAAATATATAGGTTAGCAGAGGCAGAGAGTGAAACACATTAGGAGCAATTGTTTTTTTTCCTGAGATGCCGACGTTGATATAAGTAGCCCTAAGAGCAATTTCAGTCTAGCAGGTGGACAGGAGTATTCGTGCGTGTTTCGTCGCTTCAGTCTTGTCCAACTCTTTGCAGCCGTGTGGACTGTAGCTCACCAGGCTCTTCTGTCCATGGGGGTCTCCTGGCAAGAATACTGGAGTGGGTTGCTTTTCCTTCTCCAGGGGATCTTCCCAACCCCAGACCAAAGCCACGTCTCATACCTCCAGCATTGGCAGGCAGGGTCTTTACCGCTGGCACCAGCTGGGAAGCCCCAGGTACATCTACAGTTCAAAGGGCAATCTGTTGTCAACCCATGTGTTTCGTAGTAGGGCACTGTAGGGCAAAATCACAGTATGGCTGAAGCCCTAGGTAGCACATGGGGCGAGGCATTTATGTGAGCTGTTTCGCCTCGGGGAGGAGGTGCCCGAGTTGCCAAGGGTTCTTCATACTCTCCTCTTTCTCTTCCGTTTGGTCTACAGACCATCATTCGCTAAAGCATTCTGTGGTCGGGGCCTTGAGGGTATTTTGTGCACCTTCACCTGGAGGAGCTGGATGTCTCAGAGGCTCACGTCTGCCCCTCAAGCTCATGCAGTTAACTAGCAGCACAAGAATGCTCCTGCCACTCTTTAAAATATTTTGCTTCTTTATTTTGTTAATATGTGGCTGCTCCGGGGGCTAGCTGCAGCACGAGGGATCCGCGCTGGGTCCCGCGGGATCTTTGGCTGGGGCGCGCGGGCTCGGTGGCCGGGGCGCGCGGGCTCGGTGGCCGGGGCGCGCGGGCTCGGTGGCCGGGGCGCGCGGGCTCAGTTGCTCCGAGGCGTGTGAGGTCTTAGTTCCCCGACCGGAGACCGAATTCTCCTCTCCTGCACCGGAAGGCAGACTCCACCCCTGGGCCACCAGGGCAGTCCCCGCCTCCGCTCTTATGCCCAGCGGCGCGCTCTGTACCAAGAGTAACACCAGTTGACTCAACTTTGCTTCCCTTTCACACCTGCTGCAGTCCACAAGCTGCAAAGTGGAGACAGGGAAGACCCGTTCTCTTGCGTGAACTATTTCTTCCTTTGGGGAGAGAGAGAGAGCCTGGAGCAATAGATGAAGGGCCCCCCCCCCGTGGGGTGACTGGAGGGGTCCCCGAATTACCACGGGTGCGAGATTCCTAGGGCTGCCCTCGCAAGTTACCACAAAGCTGGTGGCCTAAAACGGCAGGAGTCTAGTTCAGGAAGCCAGAAGTCTGCAATCAAAGCCTCTGGAAGTTCTGGGGAAAATGCCCCCTGCCTCTGCCCAGCTTCTGGCGGTTGCCCGCAGCCCCTGGATCCGCTGGTTTGTGGCTGCATGACGCCAGGCTCTGCCTCCTCGCTGTCTCTGCGGGAACTCTTCTGCCCTTATAACAACGCCATCACTGAACATAGGGCCCACTCAAATCCAGGATGACTTCAAGTCAGTCCCTACCTGGAACGCATCTGCAGACACCCTGCTTCTTTTCTTAGAAGCTTATTTATTTTTAATTGCAGGACCATTGCTGTGCTCTGCTGTGTTGGCTTCCGCCACGCAGCAAACATGAGCCACCACCTCCTTCCCACCTCCCAGCCCTCTAGGCTGTCACGGAGCACCAGGCTGAGCTCCCTGTGTTACGCAGCAACTCCCCATTGGCTGTCTATAATATTTTACATATGGTATTGCATGTGTTTCAATATACTCTCTCAGTTCTCATCACCCTCTCCTACCCCTGCTGTGTCCGTAAGTCTGTTCTCTATGAACAAAAACTCTGTTTCTGAATGAGGTTGCTATCTGAGGTTTTGGGTGGACTTGAATTTTGGAGAGACACTATTCTACTCACTAGATCATTTATTCTAAAATAACAGCTAATAGCTAGATACTAAATTGTAAGTTTTATATAAAAATGAGGAGATCATTTTTTTCTGTTTAAGAAGCCCTGTGATGGTCCATTGCAAAGCTGAAATTCTGAAGTTAAAACTGTGTAGCAAAAAGTCTAGAAGGTAATATTAAGCACTCAATAAAGTTTTAAGAGAATAATATATTTTTAGTGTGGTTTTCTGTGCCCAGCATTGCAGTCAGTGATTTACTTGGACTATTTCACTGAACCCTTTTAAAATCCCTGGAAAGCCTGTGCCACCGTGCTCCGCACCCTCTGTGGTTGTTGCTCAGCCACTTGGTCGTGTCCACCTGGGCAGTCCTATGAATCGCAGCTCGCCAGGCCTCCCTGTCCATCACCATCTCCCACAGCTCGCTCAAACTCATGTCCATTGAGTCGGTGATGCCATCCAACCAGCTCATCCTCTGTCGTCCCCTTCTCCTCCTGTTCCCCAGTCTTTCCCAGCATCAGGGTCTTTTCCAAGGAGTTGGCTCTTCGCATCCGGGGGCCAAAGCACAGGTTAGGGAACTGAGGTTCAGGAAGCCTGGGCGCTGGGCCGTCTTACGCCGCTGAGCTCTTGGCCTCTGTGTTGGCTGCAGGACTCCTCGTGTCTGTGTCTCCCTGTAACCTGGAGCGAAGTGAGTCTGTGACCGCTGGATGTTGAAAATGATCAGCCGCAGGGGTTCCAGACCCGATGGGGCTGACGACTTGAGGTGGGGATGCTGACGGGGTGGGCACGCTCAGGGAAGGGCTGATCTTTGACGCAGACCACTTAAGTTCAAATCCCGGCTCAACAGCTTTCTGGTGACAGCTCTGTGTGGCAGTTTCTTCTCTGCTGCAACAAATTATGGAAACTCAGTGTCTCAAACAGCACTAGTTTATTATCTTTTAGTTCTGGAGTTCTGGCAGATTGGGGAACAAAATGGCAAAACTAGGGAAACAGAAAGCTTTACAGCTCTCCTGAGGCCATTTTCCTCTTGCGCCTGAAAGCATTCCGAAGATTTTATGAAAAGTGAAGCATTTAGGCTGAGAGAGACCCCTTCCTGGAGGTCCCCCAAAGGTTGGGAACAGTTAAGTGCAGGAAAAATCAATGGACGCCATGAGGCCTTCAAGTAATGCCCCAGACTTGAAGCTTTAGCTCTCAGAATATTGTTGAAAGCATTCCGAAGATTTTATGAAAAGTGAAGCATTTAGGCTGAGAGAGACCCCTTCCTGGAGGTCCCCCAAAGGTTGGGAACAGTTAAGTGCAGGAAAAATCAATGGACGCCATGAGGCCTTCAAGTAATGCCCCAGACTTGAAGCTTTAGCTCTCAGAATATTGGAAGCCTGCTAGCACAGAGTCTCACGTCTGTAGCTGGAGCAGATATAGATTCTGAGTGCCTGGGCTCCATTGAGCCAGACAGCCTGCAGAACAGCACTGACTGGCTAGTTTATTTAGATACAGACCCTGACTCAGAATTGAGAGGACCTACCCCCAACCCCTGGCCACCACCGCCATCATCGCCGTGAGCTCCCTTTACCTGTAAGTGGCTTGCGTGGCGTGATTTACGCAGAGAAGCGTCAGGCCCCCATTCTCACCTGTCTCCCCAGCCCCTCACTACAGGCTCCTTTGGGTTAAGTCTCCCAGCCTCCAGAGAAGCCTTGCTCAACTGCAAATGCCCTTGACAGAATAACACTATTGGGCTATGTGAGACTTAAAAGAGCATTTCTTTCAATATCATCATTTAACTGAGGAGGAGGCTGAAGAACTCTGAGGATTTAGATTACAGGAGGCAGTCACCATCCAGGACCACCGGGTGCCTCTGACTCCAATTGCAAATTCAAAGGCTTCCCAGTCATCCTCAGATTTCATTATCTGCTACAAAGACTCGCAGAACTCACTGAAAGCTGTTATTCTCACGGTTATAGCTGACTATGGAGAAAGGATACAGGTAGGATACGATAATCAAAGGAAGAGGCTCGGGGCAGAGCCCAGGAGGGCTACAAAGGCAAAGTGTCTGCTGTTCTTCCCCACAGAGCTGACACTGCAGTCTCCTGGTTCCGATGGGGGATGATACACATGCAGTATCCCTCCCCAGCCAGAGACGCTCTTCCAAGTCTTGGGGTTCAGCGGGTTTGGGGGAGCCATTACCCAGGTATGATTGATTGACAGCCCATGTGGTGGACCTGTTTCTTATCTCCAGATCCTTCCAGGCACGACCCAGAGCCCCCACCCTAAGTGACATCAGTGGTCTTTCTGGGATGGCCAGTCATCACTTTAAACAAAAGCACTGCTATTAGGGATTACCTCCTAGAAGCCAAGGCTGAAGTCCAGAGCTCTTTAAGCAAGGTTAAATTCTATCTTACATTATCCTGAGAAGTTAAATGACTCAATCCAAATCATATGGCTTAGCCAAAATATGTAAATTGTTACAACTCAGTAATTCTTCATAGCCTTTAATGATCAGTACAGAAGCAGTCTCGCATAGTGGTTAAGAGTTGGGATTCTGGGGATTTCCCGGGTGGTCCGGTGGTTAAGAGTCTGCCTGCCAGTGCAGGGGAACAGGGTTCCACCCCGGTCAGAGTGATTCCACACGCTGCAGAGCAAGTCAGCCCGTGTATCTCCACTACTGCCGGCCACGCTCTGCAACATGGAAGCCAGCAGAATGAGAAGCCTGTGCCCCAGGCTAAGAGAGCAGCCCCCACTTGCAGCAACTAGAGAAAGCCCTCGGGCAGCAGTGAAGACCCAGCACAGTCAAAATAANACCCCGGTCAGAGTGATTCCACACGCTGCAGAGCAAGTCAGCCCGTGTATCTCCACTACTGCCGGCCACGCTCTGCAACATGGAAGCCAGCAGAATGAGAAGCCTGTGCCCCAGGCTAAGAGAGCAGCCCCCACTTGCAGCAACTAGAGAAAGCCCTCGGGCAGCAGTGAAGACCCAGCACAGTCAAAATAAGTGAATAAAATAAATAAGTAAGAGAGTCTGGATCAGGGATTGGAGTACAGGGCCAGGGTATAGCCGTGCGTTTACAACTGTGTGACTTTGGGCAAGTTCCCACCCTCTTTGTCCCTCAGACCTTATTTATAAAATGGGGATAGTAATAAAACCTAACATAGAATCAACACATGCAAAAACTTAGACCAGTATGTAGCACATATTAAATCCTTGATTGCTTTAGTTTTTAATATTATTAAGCAGGAAAAACATGCAAATAATCAGAAAGTGAAATGTACACATAATCTTACTGTCTTTCCACCTAATTGATACCTGTCTGAGAATCTGTATTTCCAAACTTTTTCTACTCCTAAACAAGAAACAAATTATATTACACATAGTCTACAGTTTCATTTTTACCTAAGGTTTTCATCAACCATTGTTTTTTTTTTTAATCTGAAGTCAATGAGAACTTTGGAAATTGCATAATTCTTGAATGAATGTGGAAAAGCTAAACAATGCAATGACCACATTTCTGGCTGTACAAGCATTTAATTCAGCACGCGAGCAGATGAAAGCCACTTGGCCTGGAGAGGCTGAAACAGTTCTGTGATTTGTGTGTCCCCCTGACGGCCCCGCTCCGCGTCTCTGATTCTTTCATCACGCAGGACGGTATTTGTCAGGAAATGCTCTCTGTACACTGAGAAAGGAGAGTAACCTTGTGGAAATGTCTGCCCACGTCCGTGGCAAGTCTCCAGTTTTCCGGTTGCGCGGTTGCAAAATATCGTCTTTAGCTGTTATGACTAGAACTGAAAAGAGGTATGTTAAAAAAAAAAAACAAACGAAAGAGACAATTCGTGTTCAGTTAAGGGAAAACGTGATTAAGGTCCTACCACGCGGTGGGCGCGGGGCTGGTCCACTAGAGGGAAACCAAGTCAAAGACGGCTTCGCGTTGGTGCCCGGGTCTCCCAGCCGAGCAGGACACGTGCACAGGCCGGACAATGGCCTGCTGAGGGGGTGCTCGGACCCAGGCTGTGGGGCTGCGACAGGGGAGACTTCATCCTGCCTGGGCCACGTGGGAGTGAGGGCACCTGGCTTCTGCCCTTCAAGATTTCTGGGGNTCCCAGCCGAGCAGGACACGTGCACAGGCCGGACAATGGCCTGCTGAGGGGGTGCTCGGACCCAGGCTGTGGGGCTGCGACAGGGGAGACTTCATCCTGCCTGGGCCACGTGGGAGTGAGGGCACCTGGCTTCTGCCCTTCAAGATTTCTGGGGTCGCCCTGGCTGGGGAGGGCCCCCGCCCCGCGAGGATGAGAGCATGTCGCCAGAGGCGTCTCCGAGACGGGCTCTTTCGAGAAAGCTGCACCGAGGCTGCTGAGACGTGCCGCCCTCCGTGGAAAGCCCTCCGCGGAAAGCCCCCCGTGGAAAGCCCCCCGTGGAAAGCCCTCCGCGGAAAGCCCCCCCGCGGAAAGCCCTCCGCGGAAAGCCCCCCGCGGAAAGCCCCGCGTGGAAAGCCCCCCGTGGAAAGCCCCCCCGCGGAAAAAGCCCCCCGCGGAAAGCCCCGCGTGGAAAGCCCCCCGTGGAAAGCCCCCCGTGGAAAGCCCCCCGTGGAAAGCCCCGCGTGGAAAGCCCCCCGTGGAAAGCCCTCCGTGGAAAGCCCCGCATGGAAAGCCCCCCGCGGAAAGCCCCCCGTGGAAAGCCCCCGCACCGCGCTTTCCTTCTCACCCATCAGCGACGCTGACGGGCGCCTTTTGTGAGCAGGCCGGTGGAAGCATCCCGAAACACTATCCTCCGACAAAAGCCACTCTTGCCTCGCCTTCCACTTCCGATGGAGAGCGGGTGGATTAAAGGAAGGCTATCAGGCGTTCACAGAAGTGCTTCTGACCTGTCGCAGGCCGCTGGGGGCATCGGCACGAGCGGCCCTGTGGGAAAGAGCCGGAGGGCGAGGTAACCCAGGGAGGGCAGGAGGCCCGGGTCACGGCTGACCTACAGCCCTCCTGCTGCTCGAACTTCGCCTCACAAGCCCCCAGCTTTCTGGCTTTCTCCTTTCTTTTTTCCAGTTTTTAACGGGCGAGAGTCCAAATCTCACAACACATTGGCACCATTTACATTTTAAGAGGCTTAAATTTTTAATTTTCCTTTTCACTTCATTGGAACATTTTAGAAAGTCGCACTGCTTTTTACTGCATCAAATTCTGAACACATCCTCCCACTTTGATCCTCACCCCTGCAGAGCCTGGGCAAGGCTGGACTTTGAGGGAATCAGTAAAGGTAATAGGAAGTACCACAGGTAGAGAATGTTCCAGTGAAAAGTGGGTCAAAGACTCCTGCCTTGTGACACCCCAAGACACGAAGAAGATGGCGGAGGGTGGGTTTGGATTATTGGATTCCAACAGCCCAGATGCTCAGAGTCTACCTCTGCAGCTGAAGACACCTTCAACCTTCTGTCCCCTAAAGCGTCATCAAAGGCCTGCCTCCTCCCTTGTCTGGGACAGCTGAATAACTACATCCAACTGCAGTGGCTGAATTCCATGACCTTGATGCAGTCTGTCCGCTGGATCGCCATCTGAATGTCATCTTCCTTAGATTTCAGGAAGAGCAGTTAATGGCTCCATTCAAATTTCCTACCTTATTTTCGTTTCCCCCTTAAGCAACTGCTTAATTGGCTTGCCTCCCCTGAGACCAAACATTTTCCTGTGGTGGGAGCAGAGAAAATTAATAGCTTCTGGAATACAGAACAATTGGGCCAGGATGTTGGAAAGCAATCTCCCTTTCTTAAGGTTCTTCTTGGAAGAGAATCTTTGTTATCACGTTAGTGGATCTGAGACCTGCCTCCTAAACATTGCCTGATGTTACCACTGCTGTGATCCAAGCCCGAGGTTTAGAGAGGTGAAAAGCAAACGAGAGACAAAGTCAGCCGTTAACAAAAGTGAGGTCTAAGGTGCTAGGCCAGCACGCATAAGCTCAACCAAAAATAGCCTATTGTTCCTGAGAAAGCCCAGAAAACACACAAAGCAACACCGCGAAGCTACACACAATAGCCATTTCCTTCTCCCTGTCATCAATCACCTGCTCTTTTGAGTTTACAAATAGGAAGAATCTGCACAAACAGGATTTTTACCTGTGAATTGTGATGACAGTCCTTCACTTTTTTAAAAACAACATTTTTTTTTTCTTTCTTCTTCTTTTCTGGCCATGCCCTGGAGCATGCTGGGTCTTAGTTCCCCAACCAGGGATCGAACCTGCTCGCCCTGCATCAGAAAAATGGACTTTTACCCGCTGGGTCACCACTGAAGTCCCAGCATTCCTCTCTTAAATCTCCATGTGGGCGGCACGTGTGCTAAGTCACTTCGGCCATGTCCACTCTCTGCAACCCCCGTGCATGTGGCCCGCCAGGCTCCTCTGTCCATGGGATTCTCCAGGCAAGAATACTGGAGTGGGCTGCCATGCCCTCCTCCGGGGGATCTTCCCGACCCAGGATTCAAACCTGGATCTCTTATGTCTCCCGCATTGGCAGGCGGGCTCTTTACCACTAGCTCCCCCTGGGAAGCCCCGTGAGTAGTATACCAGTTCGTCTGCAGAGTTTCTGTTTTACATAAAAACACTTAGCTTTGCAGTTTCCTGCACCTGTTGGCAACTTGTTAAAATACTGTCTCCTCTCCCAGGAGAATCATTATCTTGGTGGTTAGGGCTCAGAGCTGCTCATCCCTGCCTCTTCTCCTCTCCTTTTCAAGTCAACCGTGCACATTCATTTGTTCAAATGTTCAGCGCGCATTTGCTGACTCCCTCTGTGCCATATGAGAACCTGAGAAAGTCCAGGGTGACTGATAAGAGGGAGCAGGGGCCCCGCGGCCACGCGAGGACTCTGGAGTTTCCATAACCGAACAGTTAAAGCCTTGCGGTGCAGTGAGATGCGGTCAGGCTGAAAAGGCTCCAGCATGTGAACCGACTTGAGGAAAGGGGGCTGCTGCAAACACGGAGTGACCGAGCAGGGAGGGGGAGGGAGGGTTCAGGCTCTGTCTTGATGGGAGAATTGACGCGACCTGCTGATGGACGGGATGGGAATCCCAAGGAGGGAAGTACTGAAATGGTTCGTTCTTCCTCCGATTTATGCCCTGATGGCTGCCTTAATTTCGCTTTCGTTGGCCTTTCTCCTCTGGCTGTGTAGCTTGCCTCACTCCCAGGCAGAAATGAGCTGAGCTAGTTCTTTCCCTCTGGGACCTTGACTGGGAGAGGCAGGTCAACTCCACAGGAGGTTTCTTCAGCAGAATAATTACCTGAAGATTATTTTTTCCTTTAATTCAACATCTTATAAAAACAATAAAGTAATTTGGAAGCGGCTGGAGCCACACTCCGTAACAATGATTAGTTACAGGTCTTATATTATGCTTCTTGAACTCTTAGAAATATAAAATGAGTTTGGTTATAAATAGCAGTTCCTCTTCATGAAAGAATTGGCTTAAAAACTCTTTATTAGTATCAACAAGCAAAGGATTCTGGCTTGGAATTTGTTTCTCCTCCAGGTCTGGAGATATTTTTGTCTGTTTGGTTGGAGGCACCATATTGTCTTGCCCCAGGACATCTGGGAAGGAATATTCATTTCCTGGTTTTTTGGCCTTGTAGGAATGATTCTTTTCTCTTTCTTTGCTTGGGCAAAGAATGTCAAGTGCACTTTGAATAATGGGTGTTTGTCAACTGACCTTCACAGGAGGCTTTGTTTCCCTTCAAAATTCTTTTAAGATTTCATTGTAATTATTCTATTAGTAACTAATCACAATTAATAACAAATATAATAGGTACTATGGAACAAATGCCAAGAAACTGTTTATGGGGACTCAACTTCTTTCATCCAAAGTCACGAGGTTGCTTAGTAGCAGAGACAGAGTCTGAACCCAGATGGAGCTGGTTTCAAAGCCCCAACTCTTTTTGTTTGTTCGTTTCTGTTTGAAACGTAGTTGAATTACAGTGTTGTGTGGATTGCTGCTGTGCAGCAAAGCGACTCACACATATGTATCCACTCTTCTTCACATTATTTTCCACTGGGCTTGTTGCAGGTTGTTGACTGAGTGCCCTGTGCTACGCATTAGACCTGTTGTCTATCCACTCTATGTACACCAGTTTGCCTCTCTAATCCCAAATCCCACTCCTGCGCTTGCCCGCCTCTCTGCCCACCGGCAACCACCAGTCCGTGCTCCAAACCCCTTATTTTGTTTTTAGATCCCACATATAAGTGATATCATTGGTATTTGTCTTTCTAACTCACTTCACTCATTGGGCTAATCGCTAGGTGCATCCATGTTGCTGCAAAATGGCATTACTTTGTTCTTTTTTAAAAATAAAACCCCAGCTCTTGGCTGGTGCCTCGGGGTGGGGGCTGAGGGAGGCTCCCGGAAACCTGAGTCCTCTGGGCTGAGGTTTTCCACGGCAGCCATTCTCCTCCGTGATCTGGGATCGCCATGAGCTTTGCCAAGTGGAGGGGCGTTTTAAACCACCTAAAGAGGAAGCAGTGACTTCCTCCTTGGCACCCCAGTTGAATTTAATCTCTTCCAGGTCTGACATCCTGTGTATTACTACACATCCTCTTTGATTTATTTTTCCTTTGTAGTCTTCCTCAGTTATATCAAAAAAGAAATCCCTTTCTTCCTCACTTTGTCTTAATCCTTCCCTCTCCAAGCTGAAATGGATAATTGAGCGATCATAACTGATAAGTCAAAGAAAATAATAATGATAATAAAAAGTAAGAGTCGGTGAAGCAGTTTTATAAAAAAAACAAGTCTGTTCTAGACTTGGTTCTGCTGTATTACTGATTGTTTTCAAAAACACAATTTTGTTTGATGTGTTTTATATTTTTTAGCTGCACCTCTCAGAATGTGGGATCTTAGTTTCCCAGCCAGGAACAGACTTGAGCCTCCTGCGTGGGAAGCATGGAGTCTTAACCACCGGACCACCAGGGAAGTCTCTCTCATCCCTAATTATGGACATTATCTTAGATAAACCAGTAATTGCTTCTTCATTTCAGAGCACAGTGGCTGGTACAAAGAAGGTACTTAATCTGTGATAATTGATTATCTTAATTAATCTATCTTAATGCAAGTAAAAAGAGGTTAAACGTTCATTTACTCAACAAACCTGTATTGAATACATATATCCCCTCCTTTTTTCATTTTATTTACTTTTTTAAATTGGAGGGTAATTGCTTTACAAAACAATGGTTTCTGTATATATATAGCTGTTTCACTTTGCTGTACAGTAGAAAATAACACATTATAAAGCAACTGTACTCCAATAAAATTTTTTTTTATTTTTTTAAAAAGGAAAAATACGTATTGAAGGCCCTCTGTGTGCCCAGCACCATGTCAGGTACTGGGATGCAAAGATATGCTGAGATTTAGAACATCCAGGATCATCTAAACTTGGGTTCAAATCTTGCTCTGCCCTACTCTAATTGTGAATCTAGGCAAATTACTCTATCTCTCTGAGCTTCAGGTTTTTCATGCAATACTTGAGGCTGATCAGAGAACTGTCAGGAAGATTGAACGAGGGCGCACACCCAGCCCTTAGCACAGTCCTGGCGCACTGTGAGCCCTCAGGACTCAGGACATGCCTCCTGGGATGAATGATGGACTTCCCAGGTAGCTCAAGCAGTAAAGAGCCTGTCTGCTAATGCAAAAGCCACAAGAGGTGCCGGTTCGATCCCTGGGTCAGGAAGATCCCCTGAAGTAGAAAATGGCAACCCTCTCCAGTATTCCTGCCTGGGCAATCCCACGGACAGAGGAGCCTGGAGGGCTGCAGTCGGGAGGTGGCAGAGTTGGACACAACTGAGCGAATAACACCCACACACATATTCACATACATACACACATCTGTGCAAGGGACATAGTGACTTTCAATGTTGGGGAGAAGGGTGAATATATATAAAATTTTATTTACCAAACTAAACCATACATCTTCTATACAACCCAGATCGTGGTATATCTCAGTAACAGTTTTGCTGCTGCAGACAAGAGCAGGGATTTCAGAGGGAAGCAGGAGAGGGTGGTCGGCCTTGTAGGATGGTACCTGGAGATGAAAACTTCAATTTGTCAGCCGGGAATCAGTGACTTGAACCAGAGGCCCTCAGTGTCCCGTGATGCTCCCATAGCATGTGAATCGGCTTTAAAGAAGGACAGGTTTCAGGTCTGATGTAAATTTAGACAGTGCTGCCACCCAGCAGTAACTGGATTTTCCACGGGAAGGTGGCCGTGGCCCGGTGGATGCGGGCAGGGAAGCAGGCCGGCCAGCACTGATACGGCCGTTGTGGCAGCCTGGCCGTTTGGAAAGAGCGCCTGCTGGACCCGGGCAGAGGTTTGTTCGAGGTCCGGGGGGGCGGGCGGTGCGTCTGAAGGACAGTGCACGTGAGTCCTGAGCGCTGGGCGTCGGGTGAATGGGTGGCCTGACCCCCGCGAGCTGGACGTTGGACAGCAGGCAGGGCAGGCGGGAGCGTGGCGGAGCGGGCCTCCAAGTGCAGCCAGGCGGGCCGCCTGCAGGGACGGCAGGCGGGCGCAGACCCTCCCCTCCAGCTGAGGCTTAGGGCACGGCCGGTCTGCTTTCCCGGTCCTCCAAATTTCGGGTCTCTGTGGCCACAGCACAGAACCTGTCAAGGCCACTTAAAAGACCCAAATATCTCTGTTTAAGGGCTTTGCAATCTGGAGGTGGAGCCGGACCTGGAGGTAAGGGTCACGGGCCACTTTGCTGGGAAAGAGAGCGTCTCAGGGGCTAGGAAATGGCAGGCTTCCTTCTAGAGTCTGCAGAGTTTCCACTCTTATCTCATCTTCCTATTTTCTAGTTGTTTTCAATTAGTACTAGCACCCCATATTGCTCTGCTTAGTGAAAACCCAGAAATCCAACACACGCTATTAAAACTGCTCCCCGTATCCACTAACCAAAATGATCCGAAACGTCCCGGGCAGCCCCGAGCCTCAGCTGAACTTGGTTTTATGACTTCCGTGTATTGAAAACATTATACGCAGAAGACATAAAACCAACTCAATTTTTAAAAGTAATTTTTATGTGTCCTTTCCTATAAATTGACAATTGAAGACAATCCTTTGCCCATTTTCCACTTGTGGGTTTGGAAAGCAGTTCCTGTTTTAGGGAGTCTTAAGAAAGAGTGTTGTT